>CM076573.1:981221347-981306054 GCA_034641835.2 Pinus albicaulis | reverse complement strand
TTCAAATTGGCTTAGAGGCTATTTATCTCTTATTTTGTATCTGCGAACAAATTTGAATAAAAGAGGGGTGGATAAAAAAAAATTCACTTATCCAAAGGAATGCTAACATTTAAAGCTACATTAAAATCCTGCCAAAAAAACCCTCTAGATCTGCCATTGTTTCAGAAAATCCTTCTTCATGAACCAAAATATAGAAATCATCATAGAAAAATTTGACTACAACATCATATTTCTTAACCATTTGAGCTACTACCACTTGGAGCATACCCATCACAATTTGTTGGATTATAGAAGCCTGTTGTATGAACAACAGAGCTCTTTTAGAAATAGATGGCCCAACATCCACGATTTGATACAAATGATATAAACAAGTTTCCTGTGCTTCTGGGACACATTCCACTCATAATAATTCAAAATCAATCCACCAAAAGTGACAATCTACAAGCCTCTCACACCAAGAATAAACCTCCTTGGACTCACCAAATCTTGTCCAAAACAACGAATTTTTTCACACAGTAAAAACATGAAGTGAACCTAGAAGATGAAAATCCATAGGCTAAACACAAATGGAGTAAAAATGCATAGTTAAGGAGCATTAAGGTCAGAGGAGAAAATTATGATTTTTAGGGCCATGCAATTAAGGAAAATAATGACAGTGGACAGTGATCATTGAAATGTTCAGTGGATAGGAATCATTGCCATAGTTATTCATTTATGCAGTAGTGATCATTGCAATTTTTAGTGGAAAGGGGTCATTTCCATAGTTCTTCAATTCAAAGAATGGATGATCATGTGCAATTTCAAATTTAAAAAAAAAAAAAAAAAACAGATTAAAATTTCATAGAAAAAGGATATTGTTAGTACCTCAATTTCAATGGCAACACAGTCTTCGAACTACCTCAATTCAGTGCTATTACATAGCCACAACAACCTCATTTGGTAATTCCATAGTAGTATAAATCAAATTGCTATAACTTTGATGTTTTAATAGTATATACATTTTGGTGTCACAGTTAAATCTGAGAAATAGAGCCTTGGTAATATGACAAGTTCTCAAATAATACCACACAACCAGATTCAAAGGAGTACTTCTCTAATTCTAGAAATGAAATTCACATTCAAAGAAAAAAAAAAAGATGTTCTTTCTTACTGTCTCACTAGTGAGAAGATCGTTTTTTCATCCAACGTTAAGGCTGGCCCCAGTGTCAAGTCAACCTGGTTGAATAAAAAGTAAATAAAAAAATAAAAATAAAAAATCTTGTACCAATCTATCTCTTATATCACTTACTTTATGTGCACTTTCAAGTATATGAAAAAATATTGTGTTATGAAAGCCAAAATAAGGCAAGAATCCAGTAGGAACTCAGATGGAGGACTCACAACAACTCCAAAAACCATCAAAGTTTCATAGAAAAATATAGGCACAAGATGGCAATCGGATAAAGCAAAAATGTCAGAACTTGAACTGATTTGAAATGCAAAGGAATATAGGATAAGAATGACTGGTCTCTCCAACAGCCCAATAATAGAGGTCAGTAATCATAGGCAAAATATAATGACCAGATAGAACCAATGAGTGTGAACAATTTTGACAAACATTGAAGATGTGTTGGGATTCATAGGAAAATCATGATTGATCAAGAAGACATTTCCATGAGAGCAGAGGAATACAGAATGTCTCATCATTCAAAGCTCAATAACAGATACCAGTAACTGGAGGCAAGATATGATTACTAGATACAACAAGCAGAAACAGTTTCCACAAAAATTCAAGATTTGTTTGGAGACACAGGAAAATACCACTGCACCCAGATCACAAAAGAGTAAATGCAAACATGGAGATCCATATCTAATTTATACCCCTTTAAACCAAGCTTGTTGCAGTCTTCATTTTTCATCAATCATCCGAAGCACGCAATAAGTTAAACAGCTGTAGCACATCACTAACAGTGGCCCCATTCAGTCATATCACAAACAAAAACCACATGACCACAACAAAGGCGTCTATATAAATTCAAATTCAAGCTCTCTGATTTCTTAAAGAGGTCTTATTGGGCTTTAAAATACTTGAATCCTGGTAAATTTCCAACTTCTGATCTCATAGCTCAGTTTTATAGCTGAATGGAACAACATACAACCCAACAATAAAGGTCAATATATCTACCAAAATGATTGAGTCAAGATCTTGACATTACTGGGGCCCCAATTTTAAAGAATGCTTAGAGAAAATTTGAGATTGTTGTGACTACCATATTATTACATGGCAGGAATATCATTATCTAAGAATTTTTTAACCACTAATATAATGTGTACACCTAATAAGCCATGTGACTGCCTCCTTTTAACGATTTCTGGAGTGGGGATTGTTTATGCTACTTTTGAGGACCTACATCGATTTTGATGGAAAATTTGAGCAAAGTATACTCATCTGAGGTATGTTATGTTCAAATGCGCTTAGAGGCTATTTCTCTCTTATTTTGTGTCTGCTATCAAATTTGAATAAAAGAGGGGTGGATTGAACTAACGAATTCCAATAAACAAATGTCCCACTGTAATTGCACACGGTTGGATGGTGCCACTAAAGCTGGATGATTTACTTGGTAGTCCTGAACTGATGGTATGTTATGTTCAAATTGGCTTAGAGGATATTTTTCTCTTATTTTTTGTTTGCTATCAAATTTGAATAAAAGAGGGGTGGATAAAAAAAAATTCACTTATCCAAAGGAATGGCAACATTTCAAGCTGCATTAAAAACCTGCCAAAAAAGACCCTCTGGATCTGCCATTGCTTCAGAAAATCCTTCTTCATGAACCAAAGTAAAAAAATCATCATAGACTAAGTTGACTGCAACATCATATTTCTTAACCATTTGAGCTACTGCCACCCGGAGCATACCCATCACAATTTGCTAGATTATGAAGCCTGTTGTATGAACAATAGAGCCCTTTTAGAAATAGATGGCCCAACATGCAATATTTGATACAAATGATATAAACATGTTTCCTGTGCTTCTAGGATACATTCCACTCATAATAATTCAAAATCAATCCAACAAAAGTGACAATCTCCAAGCCTCTCACACCAAGAATAAACCTCATTAGACTCACCAAATCTTGTCCAAAACAACGACATTTTTCACATAGTAAAAACATGAAGTGAACCTAGAAGATGAAAATCCATAGGCTAAACAAAAATGGAGTAAAATTGCATAGTTAAGGACCATTAAGGTCAGAGAAGAAAATTATGAGTTTTAGGGCCATCCAATTAAGGAAAATAATGACAGTGGACAATGATCATTGCAATTTTCAGTGGACAGGGATCATTGCCATAGTTTTTAATTTGTGAGACAGTGATCATTGCAATGTTAAGTGGACGGGGATCATTGCCATAGTTTTTCAATTCAAAGAATGGATGATCATGTGCAATTTAAGATACAAAAATAAAAAATTCAGATTAACATTTCATAGAAAAAGGATATCGGTAGTACCTATGTTTCAATGGCAACACAGTCTTGGAACTACCTCAATTCAGTGCTATTACATAACCACAACAACCTCATTTGGTAATTCCATAGTAGTATAAGTCTCATTGCTATAACTTTGATGTTTTAATAGTATATACATTTCGGTGTCACAGTTTAGGTGTCACAATTAAATCTGAGAAATAGAGTCTCGGTAATATGACAAGTTCTCAAATAATACCACACCTTCGATGAGATACCACATTGACAAAAATTCGGATATGTCACAAGGATGATTAAAGTGACAAAAGTTCGGTTGGATCACAGTAATGACCACAGTGAAAAGGGTCTCACTGATTTGGTGTCATCATAGTTCATTGAGAAGGATTCCATTTCAGTTTGGTGGTATCAAATTGACCTTAGTACAGAGATAATGTCTCAGTAACATGGATACAGTCTCGATTCCTCTACAAAAGCTCACAATAAATCACAGAAGTTCAGAAGTTACAATCATATGGATAAGTGTCATTATCACAAGTTTTTGGCTATGAACCCATAATCCAATAACCACAAATTTTCGGTGATATACCTCAGTACAAAGGATTCAGTGCTACAGTCTAAGAACTATGTGTTATGCCACCTCTATCTCAATGTCAACACTATCTCAGTGCTTCCATAATACAATGAGCTCATTTTAGTGTATGACATCACTAAAGGAATTTGAAGTCTATCCTATGAAGTTCACAACACTAGGAATATACTATGAAGAAAGGTGTCCCTAAAGATATGAAGTATAAGGAACAAAGTAAGTATTGAAGCTAAAAACTAAAGGTATGAAATCACAAGGTATGTATATAATAATTTGAATAGTCCTTGTTTCTATCTAATCCACAGTGATACCCATATGAAAATTTTCATATGTAAATAACAGGACACTCAGAATCTTCTTACCCGGTGTTTTCAGCTGCAAGATTTCAATTTTATTCAGAATTCTCCAGCGAAAATCCGACTTATATATCCCACAAGCACCCTGTGATACCGAGGAGATATTAAAACAGATATTTTAATGGTTTAATACAAATAATCCGTGGTGGAGATTGAATTTAGCAGCAAAATTGAAAGCAGAAAACTTGGGTCAGTCAATGTCAATTGAAAGAATCCAGTTATGGCACCTAACAATGGATGGGAATTGAAATCCTAGTTTAAAATTTGCATTATGGAGGCTCTTCTTCTCTCGTTTAGCTTATGTGCGTCTGCAAGTACCCACGCATATTGAAAGCTCAAAACTCCCTGATCTAAACTCCCTACAAAACAACCCAAAAACTGAAAATAGTATCACTCTGAACTGTTTTCTCAGTGACCCATATGAAAATTTTCATATGTAAATAACAAGACACTCAGAATCTTCTTACCAGGTGTTACTAGCTGCAAGATTTCAATTTTATTCAGAATTCTCCAGCGAAAATCCGACTTATATATCCCACAAGCACCCTGTGATACCGAGGAGATACTAAAACAGAGATTTTAATAGTTTAATACAAATAATCCGAGGTGGAGATTGAATTTAGAAGCAAAATTGAAAGCAGAAAACTTGGGTCAACCAATGTCAATTGAAAGAATCCAGCTACGACACCTAGCAATGGATGGGAATTGAAATCCTAGTTTAAAATTTGCATTATGGAAGCTCTTCTTCTCTTGTTTAGCTTCTCTGCATCTGCAAATACCCATGCATGTTGAAAGCTCAAAACTCCCTGATCTAAACTCCCTACAAATAGTATCACTCTGAACTGTTTTCTCAGTAACCCATATGAAAATTTTCATATGTAAATAATAGGACACTCAAAATCTTCTTACCGGGTGTTTCCAGCTGCAAGATTTAAATTTTATTCATAAGTCTCCAGCGAAAATCTGACTTATATATCCCACTAGTGCCCTGTGATACCGAGGACATACTAAAACAGAGATTTTAATGGTTTAGTACAAATAATCCGAGGTGGAGATTGAATTTAGCAGCAAAATTGAAAGCGGAAAACTTAGGTCAACCAATGTCGATTGAAAGAATCCAGTTACGGCACCTAAAAATGGATTTGGATGGTGGCCCTGATATACCTTCTTGATCCTTTAGCATTGAGTTCCAATTATCAACACGATCAAAACCGATCAAATTCTCTAGATGTTGAGAATATGAATTTGCTATACTGCCCTCATGTTTTCTAATGCTTCTCTTAGATATACCATTGACAGCATCTACATAGTTCTTTTCAAAATTCCTACGATCACCTATTGTAGGAAAATGAACCAGACCATGACCACTTGCAGGGAAGAGAAATACTCTCAACCTTGAAGATACTTCAGCTGAGCATTCCAGGTGTCTCTCATATTCATCCATCATATTTTCAAGATCCTCATCATAAGAAATAGACACCAAAGCATCAAGATCCTGATTTGGCAATTTATACTTTAGCAACAGATCTTGACCATATGTCTGCATCATCTTCTGCATGAGCTCTATAAAACCAATACCTTTGTGGGCTGTGACAATACGAGTCTCACCCCCCACATACCTGAGGGCACCATCACTTGGTCTTGGAAGAACTTTGCCACCAAAACTACTCATGAACTTCACCCTATGAAACCCTACATCATCTGATGCCCCACCAGAGAGGTGATGCAGATGCATTGAGGAGATCCACGACTGTTGAAACTCCCCCTGGTGTGTGGATCCATCGTCATACAGGCACTCACCTTCATCCCCTGGGTGAAAGAACCGTGCCATTCTCGCAAGCTCATTATATGCAGTACCATAATCATTAGCAAATTCTGTTGTCAAGTTGCCCTGCTCGGAAAAATCGGAATTATTCCCCGATACCATCCGCCCACCAGTGCCAACGAGAACACCTGTTAAGCCCTCATGGTTGTAAGGTTGATTCCCATCACCATCAATGATTTTCCTTGTCTCATAGATCACAGATCTGCGCTCAGGCCTTTCAGGACCACCCTTAATGACCATCTGCGAGAACGCCATGGAAAACTCCTCACCGGTCCTAATCGAAAGGTCTCTAGCACGGAACCCCTCGTTGAATCGACTATTCACCAGTGAGAAACCCATATCGGAACCGGATAAGGGGGGGTCCCACGCCATATGCCTAGGAAACATACCCTTTGATTCTATTGCGCTATGGGCTACGGATCTATAGACAACCCCATCTTAACCGACTATTAAACTTGTAGATTTCTGCTCCATCTCCCAGTGCCAAAAACCCTCAAAGCCCTCCAAACCCTTCTTCAATATTTTGATTCATGTGTCAAATCCTTGGGATATTCAGAAGGTTTTGGCAGGTGGGAAGGAAGAGCTCCAGAACGGCTTGAATCTCAATGCAGGCACCAGTGTCTAGGACTTATTGAACATCCACCAATGTCGGATTCGCGATTTCTCAATTTTGGATTGAGAATAACACAGATGCCATGATCACAGATGCTGACCTTCTTGAATTAATGCTTGTAGCTACTCAGCTTTCTAGTTAAATGTCTCAGAACCAACCACCTGGGGGAATAACGACTTCAAATCAATGGCTAATGAGAATTTAATCGTCTAACAAAATATCGAACGATGCACATGAAGAACAGTAAGGCAACAGGTATGTTGTTTTCAAATAGTGACGCCTTACGGTGCAAATATGAAGCGACAAATGCATTGTAATCTAGGATGTCTGTAATTACCATAACGTAACAGAGCCAGGTTGAAATAAAAACCTTTATTGTATTATAAACTCATCCAATTTAGTATATATATGTTATAGTCATCCAACTTATTATAAATTGTGTTGTCATCCCATTTTAATATATTGTGCATAATATTCCCCAATTTTTTTTATTTTTTTTTGTGTGGTGTTGGTGGGTATACATGTTAATTTTAAAATAAAATAAAATAGTTAATAAAATAAAATAATAAATAAATTTTATTTTTTGGTTTTTGTTATTTTATATTTTTAATAAATTTCATTAAATAAAAAAATTTTATTTTATTTTATTAATTATTTTATTAAAAATAAAAAAATTATTTAAAAATTATTTTATAAATTATATATATATATATATATATATATATATATATATATATATATATATTTTAAATTTTAATAGATTTTATTTTTAATTTTGTAATAAATTTATTTTATTTTATTTATTTTTTGAAAAAATTGCTTCAAATAAAATAAAATCATAGTAAATTTTATATTTTAAAATATTAATATTAAAACAAATTTTGAAATAAAACAAAATTATTTTTTGAAAAAATTGCTTCAAATAAAATAAAATCATAGTAAATTTTATATTTTAAAATATTAATATTAAAACAAATTTTGAAATAAAACAAAATTTAATTTAAAATATTAATTCTAAAATGAAATAAAATATTGATAAATTTAATATTAAAATTAATTTAAGACATAATTTTAAAAAATAATGTCGTTGCCTACTTTATTTATAATATCAAAAAATAAAGTTTGGACTCCTAATAATGTTCATTATATTAAATCATCATGTAATCAAAGTGGCTTTTGGATAAACAAAGGATATCTTGTGCTTTATGTGCCCAAAATATTGACATTCAACAAAGAGTAAGGTAAAGTATTATATCTTAAAAAGTGGAAGGAATTATAATTTAATAGAGCCTTTAAATTCTCTATACTTTAGAGGAAGTTGATGTTTTTATGTATAAGACGACAATATTTTTGAATATAGTTTGAAATGTTTTTTAATATAATAAATTTTAGATATAGAATATGATTTAAATAAATCTATATCTATATATATATATATTGTAGGCTAGGATACAATGAACATGTTACAGATGCTTGGAAGTGATGCATAGGATTTAGAAAATATTGAATGTGAGTACAATATTTATTTATTTGCATCCAAAAATGGATGGCATGGACATTGATATATATGTAGGGGGTTGGTGTTGGTTTTTCTCCAAATAGTTGATTATATCATTTTCTTCTTTCATTTTTGTTTGTTGAGTGTTACTTTGTTGTTGTGGAAATGATTATCTGATGCAGAATTTTTTGTTTTGCTTGTATTTTCAATCAAGAAAAAAAAAATTGTTGTGTTGCCAATATTTGGGAGAAATATGGTTTATTTGTTTCCTATTTTGATTGATAAATGTTGTGGTTGTTGTCATTCATCGGTTTTTTTTTTTTGTGGTTGTTCCATTTCTTTATTTTTTGCTTTAAATATTTTATTCGAAGTTGGAAGGAGTGAATCTTGTTACGTCCTTGTATTTGGCTTAATTCCCACCATCCCTTGGCCTTGTCAAGGAAAGTTGTATCCCTTAGCCATAATGCCTCAAATCTGAACGGTCTTTTCTTATTACATTGTTTTATGTCTACCTCTAGACATATCGATCAGTGATCTAATCCCAAACAAGGAAGGATTGAGGCCTCATAAAAAATGCGACTACTTGCAAGGGCTTCAGATGCTAAGAACCTATCCAACCTTGATGCCACTTGATGTTCACCCCCTCGTCTATTGCTCCAGATGTACTTTCCATTAACATTTGGAATGTCAACTAGGTGCAAGTCTGTTAACAAATCCCTGAACAACTCCATTTCAGGTTCTTCTCTTCATATACCTCCTTTTTTTCTGCCAAACTTTGGATCATATTGAAATCACCTCCTATCAGGAAGTACTTTTCGTTATGCATATTCTTTAGCATTCTTATACTCTGAAGGAATTTTTCCTTTACTCCTGGAATATGAGAACCATAGATAGATGAAATTAGAATCAAATCATTTGTTCCAATTTTCCTAAACCTTCCAGTTAAAATGCAAGGTAATCCTATCCATCCTTCTGCCATTATCTCTATTCAATTCCACAGAATAGTTATGCCACCCACACTGCTTCTTTATTCTATGGCTACTACTTCATAATGTGGTTTCATAAACTTCAGGATTTCCTCAAGTCTTTGCCCTAAGACTTTGGTTTATTGAAGGAGTATCACGTGTGGCCTCTTTGTATTTAGTCCATTTTTTTTAAATCTTTGCTTACCCTTGTTGTTAAGGCCTATCATATTCTAGGAGAACACTATCATTGGGAAATTTTGTGTAATTGTTGGAATACCACTGATAGCGGTATTACCCTCCCCTAATTTACTGACATTTCCCCAACCATTTGAATAGATTTCTACAAATTCTTTCTTCCCCTCTTCTTTCCTCCTTTGGCTTGGGTGCTAGGTTCCTGGGAGTTTCCTTTCTGTGAACTCGGAGTATTTTCCATTTATGTTTGTCTCTATTTTTGGGAGGTCATGTATTGTTCTAAAATTTCTTTATACAATTTCTTTTGGTCTTTTGGTATAAATTTGTCATCTAGTTTTCTCCATTATTGCAACAATTTTTTTAACACCACCTCTTCCGTTCTTAACTCATCCTTAGTTGTGTCCACTTCCATTGTCGATTTTTCCACCATTTGTGATTGATCTTCCTTGCCTGTTGGTTCTGATTGTCTCTTTCTTTTGTCTTTCATAGCTTTCTGAGTTATATGACCCTAACCTTCTTCGTTGGTCTCTTCAAATTCTTTCGATTTTTCTCCTGTTTCTTGTAGTATTTCATACCTGTTTTGACTACTCTTCTGTTTAGTTCGACTACTGGTCTGGTTTTTATGCGCTTTGTTGTTCTTCCTCCTACTAGTTACTGTATTGAATCTGTCATATTTCTCTAATGATCCTCCTCCTCCATCTGGTTGCTTCAACTCCATCTGGTTTGGCTTATTAAGAGGGAAATTTTTGAATAAGTGGTTGTATTTATGACATCGCTGACACCTAAAGGGAATATGTTCATAATTGAGAAGATGTTTCTAGACTTCTCCTTCATATTCTATTTCGATCGATTCTAGTAAGGGCTCTGTTATATTCATATAAACACAAATGATGATAAATGATATATACATTCCACAACGAGTAGTTTTTTTTGTTTTAAAAAAGCTACCAAGGGAATTTCCAATACCTTCATGTATTTCTGTGTCCCAAAAATCAATTGGAAATGCAAAGAGTCTCACCCAGACAGGTGCTGCTAGGAATTGTTCTTGGTCAGTGTTATAGCATTCTTCCCATTGCCTCAGAAATAACCTTGCATTATAGTAGAAATATGGGCCTCCCTCAAAAATTCTTTCTTTATCTATGAGGTTGGTGAAGATCACTATAAAAACACCTCTTGGCCCAAATTTGAAATCTATATGTCCCTTAGGTTTCCATTTCAAAAGGATCCATTTGATTAAATCCTTCTCAGTTGGTCAGATGTCTATGAATTTACATATTAAGGTGTGATCCTTCATATGACTTCGACACTGGTCCAATTTTTTTTCTGGAATGACAAAGCGTGGCTTCTTTATGGCTCTTGGTAAGAATTGGCCTTTGGTCTTTCCCTACCATTGGACTCCTAAAACATGTCCTAGGTTAGGGATGACCCCTCCTTGGAATCTTGTCTGCTTTCCACTGTATTCCCCTATCATTACATTCTGGTAGGAGGGGATCTCACCACCATGACGATGCTACCATACAATCGCTCAGAAATGTCTCTGATCTGCCAGCTCCTTCCTCCAATTCAACGCTATCATATTTCTCAGCACTCACCAAACCCTCGCCGCTCGTCGAACCCTAGCATTCTTCGCAGAATGTTAAGATAACTCCATTTCAATAAATATATTAAATGCTTTATTGAAACAGATTTTTTGGTTCTTTTTCAACTTATTAATTGATTTGATGCAATAGTAAATATTTTAACGCTCACCTTTTTCTTTAACCCGAAGGGTGGTCAGTTTTTTGTCGAATTTAATATATATTTTTTTATCCATATGTATTAGTTTATTATCAAAACCACATTAATAAATGTGGTTGATATAAATCAAAGGCTTATATCAATCACATATAAAACTATATTAATAAATGCAGTTGGTATACAAATAATTATGATTATTAATAGGATTATTATTCATCTATTTTATTCATTCATTATTAATTCATTAATTAACTAACTAATTAATTAATTAATTAATTTAATAATTTATAAAATAACAAATTTTTCATTCATTAGTAATAATTAATTCATTTATTTTTATTTCATTCCTAATAAATTAGTTAATTAATTCATTAGATTTTTTTTTGGTAAATGAGGCTAATCTATAGTAATTTGAAAATAGAAACATTACATATGCTACAGGTTGAGTTGATAAGTTGCGCTTAACCAATCCCAGCCTTTGTTCCGCAAATAAGGGGTTGTAGCATCAATGAAAGTAGAAATTATGTGATAATAACAAACATGACAAAAAACTAGGAATAGTTAAGCTGTTGTGCAATCATTATCTTCGGCATCATCATCATTTTCTGGATCTTCCTCCACTATGGGACAGGCGTACAGTTCCGCGGCAGCTTCCTCTTCAGCGGTGCACAGACGCAGAGGCTTGGGGACCGGTGCGCAAAGGATGGGAGCCATTGGGTACTCTGCATCTAGGATGCACATCCAGGTACCTTCTGATTCCATTATCCAAACATATGTGTCATCCCCATCATCTTCCTATGCTAAAAGAGGCTCTGTCTTGCGGGGTAAGGGGTGATCATGGTGCGCAATAGTGGACTTCCTTGGTCCACTTCTGCATCTCTGCGAAACATTTGATGGGGCCTCCTCATCCTAGTCAAGTTCAGGGCTCTAGGGAGCCTCTCTAGCGTGACTGCCTAAGGAGGATCCTTCAACATATTCCAAGTGATTATTAGGCCCCCTGTGATAGCGACCAGGGAGCGTACCTCTCTGGCCTCCTCTGATGGGTCTTTGTCGCAGCCTAGGTGCCATGGTCAGCTAAAGTGGAGGAGGTGCGCAGCACCGGGAATGCATAGCAAGGAGGGAGGTGTGAAGCAAGGTGTTAGTGGATAGGGAGGTGCACTGAAGGGGAATGCGAGGAAAGGAGCACGGGATTATGGGAACACCTAGGATTATGAAATTAGTAGGAAAAATGGAGTTGGGGTGAGTTGCGCAGTCCAAGGGGAGCGTAGCCCAGGGGATTCTGTACAACGAAGCAGTAGGGGGGAGGCTACCCAGTAGACTGGGCATGGAGGAGATCCAGAACTAAAACAACATATAAAACCGAAGGAACAGACTATGGGTCTCTTTGTGTTGAAGATCCTTCCCTTTAATAGGCCTATGACACATGCGAAGATGTTAATCATTATTGTGCCTCACATGTAGCTACGTGTTGTAACGATTTTCATGAGTAGGCATGTGTGAAGACTTATGGCCGGGTGACATTTCAATCTAGAAGATCATTGAAAATGATTGCGGCAGAGAGGTACCCTGGAGGGGGTGATGCTATCCAAGAGTGTCTTCATTATGCCCGATCTTTTTCATCTCATGCATATGATTGCAAGAGTGTGGTTCCACATTAAGTGAAGACCTGTGCTACAAATATTCGTCCTCTAAAGCATGGGAGAGGTAATTATCATGCGTACTTCTGCAGTCATCCTCATCTGTGGAATTAATTCATTAAATATTTAATTAAATAATTCATTACATAAAAAATTATTAAATAAGCAATTTATTTATTAATTTATTATTAATTTAATAATTAAATAATTTATTCATGGATTAGTAATTATTAATTAATAAATAATAATAATAAAGCAAAAATTTATTAATATTATTTTCTAATATAAATATTGTTATTTAAATATAAATATTGTTAATTCATTAAATAAATCATCTCATTCATTATTAATTTATTCATAATGGTGTAGTCTAAGTTATAGACTAAATAACCTATCTGATAATACAATTTCAAGAACTTTTGTTGTTTAAAATACATTTTTGAATGCCTAAATTGGTTCAGCACCTTGAAAAACCCATGGGGTGTTATTAAACAATTCAAACTAAATTTTTTTAAAATCTCGGATTTTGATTAAAAATAACCAGAAAAATTGTCTTGCAAAAGGTTGTTTCATCTACACGTTAGTTAGACTGCGTCATTTATAATTAATAATTTATTAATTCATTCATTCATTATTAATTAAGTAATAATTCATTATTATTTAATTAATTTTTTTTATTCATTATTAACTAATTCATTACATAATTAATAAATTCATTAAATAATTAATTCATTCGATATTAATAAATAATTCAATCATAATTAATAAATAATAATAATAATAATGAGTTATTTATTAATATTGTTTTATGACTCTAAATATTAGGAATTTGGTTTCTGTGATCCATAAATTATGTATCAAATCTTTCAGTGAAAATCACATTCGAGTAAATTGTGTCGACGCATTCGAACCAGCCAGTGTGGTTCATCATCAGGACAAGATGAGAAATCTGATCTAGGACTCAACTTAAATAGATAAGAAAGCTCCAATTAGCCTCCAATTAGCTGTTGTAGAGCTAATTGGAGCTTTATTATCTATTTAAGCTGAGTCCTAGATCAGATTTCTCATCTTGCCCTGATGATGAACCATAGTCGCTGGTTCGAAATATGTTGACACAATTTACTCGAATGTGATTTTCACCGAAATCTTTGATACATAATGTAAATATTGTTTTTTTTTTTTATATATAAAATATAAATATTGTTTTTTTGTTTACATTAATTATAATTAATTAGTCAAATCAAAGAATAATATTAAAAGCCCTATGAATACCTTTATATCGTGTGAATATGAACCCTTGGATTAATAAACCCAAGTGATTGATGTTTTTATTTTTTTGTTAGTCAAGGTTCAAAAATTAGATTATCTTCAAAATGCATATTACAAAAATCATCTCAAGAGGACCCTTTCTCTCATTCTGGCCAGACTTGTTGAAATTAGGTCCTCGAGGAAGACATGAGCAACCGATTACATGTATTATTCTCGCGAGGCCTAGAGGCCACAACATACTACTAAACAAAAAGGAAAACACAAAAAACTGCATCATATTATGGAGGGGGGTTGGGGAGATTACAGGGGGAGCTACGTAATGATCAGAATGTTCATGCATATGATAATTAATATTCTCCACCCTCGCTTCCATATTTTGAAGGTGGTCATCAGTGCGTCGGTGTTGGCGTCTCAAGTTTTCAAGCTACTTCATGATTTCAATTTGACTAAATTGAATGCCATTAATATATGCAATGATCTCATTACGATCTTCATACCTTTGTTCTCGGAGAACATTGATGCTTGGTTAGATGTTTCAGACTTGGGAAATAATTGATTCCATTGTAGCTGGGGTGACCACGCAACCAGGAGTGCCAACAACAGCCTCCTAAGTCTCACGGCTATTAGACAAGCTAGATGAATCTCCTTCCTCCCGCGTTGCTTGCTCGAGCTACCTTGGATTTCCACCTCCTCGACGTGGCCTTCCCCTTTGACGAGGCATATCAATAGTCCCCTCACTCCAAAATTGGCTTCGGCGAGTCAACGCCTCATGCCTAAAAAAATGAAAACAAGAAGCACAAAATTCTCTACCACCTCGGAGGCCGAACGGAGGGTGAAGGCATAGCACCCGCAAGACAGGCCAACTCCCTATGCCTCAAATATGGGTTAAGTGTCTCTGGCTAGAGGCCATAAGGCCAGCCTCCAACTTTTGATCACCACCTTGGTGAGGAATGGTGGCAACAGAACTCCCCACCTCTCTCATCTCAAACATGTGGTCAACCAGTGCCCCTGAACGTGCAATTAAAATATCCTCCCTTCGAAAGAAAATAGAAAATAATTCACATTGTAATTTCTGAGGTTAACCCCCACTACCCATTCCCCTCCTTCCTGTGCTCCACCATGGGTTATAAATGGCACAACGCGAATGCAATTTCTACAAATTTCCGTAGACATCCTAGAGTCCCAAGGGTCAACCAATGCCACCACGATCCACCATTCTACTCCATCCAAATTTCTTTCATTTCTTCTCCACCAAGGCCGAGACCTCAGAGGGACATGCAAAAACACAGTAACCTTCGCCTCTCCACCAACCCACCTTATTTCCCACCACAGCTAAATAGTACCCGACGAGGGCCACATGCCAAGCTTAATAACGACCTTCAAAATTGAAAACAAGGTCAGTGCTCGTTATCATTATTACACATTAAAGGAGGTAAGGGGCACACATGGATCGTCACCTCTCCCTCCATATTTCCTTCATTGAAATCACCCCCATTAGGGTACTTGAAGTTTGTGTCCACAAGATATTGGAGGGCTTGGAGGTCTCCTAGATCAAGGTCCACTTTCTTCCACAGATACCCCCAGGACGAGGTGAAATTATTATGTGTATTAGTCAATCCCTAATTTTCCAGCCAACCTTCCACTATGTTGTTGGTTCGGCTAACATGGTCTGTGTAGACATATTTGAAACTTGAGAGGATATGTTTAATACTTTCTCACTAGGCTTCCAACCGCCAATTCCTAGCAATTTTTGTGATATACGATCCATTTATAATAATTTGAGTCATATGAACAATCAACTTTGAGTCTCCCATGGGATGAATCCTTTTCATTTGTTGTTGTTGTGCCAAAATGTCTCCATTTTCTAGAGGTGTGATTTTGAAAACATTATTTTTGATGGATCTACATAACTTTGCAAAGGATCCCACTGAGTATCCTAAATGATCTCTAAGCACTCATCCATGTCCTGCTGGACCAGGGTTCCCTTTGGAGGCTCCATCGAAACTAAGTTGGAAGCACCCCAAGGGGGGCCTAGAGAAAGCCGATGGAGAGGCAGCACCAAGAAAATTAGAAGATGGGGGCACTGGGGAGACTAGATCCTGGGACATGTTGAGGGAGGATGGGATGAAATATTCAATAGAATATGCCTTCTTGTCATTGAGATCCCATTTTTCTGAGTGGATGGTTTCCTGAATGTTTTCTTTGATCTGATTCCACACAAGAGAGCTGAAGTGATTCTTATTTTGGAAAATGGCTCTGTTGTGTCCGTTAGATATGTTCCATAAGGTGAACCCAAGAGTCAATAGCCAGGATCTATTTAAAATAGGATTATGGAATCGGTGGATCAACCAATCCTCAATGGTATCCCATATGTCCTCCTTGTAGCAATCCTTAGGATCATAGAGATAATCTATCTGTTGCCACACTTATTTTGCTAAAAAAAAATCCTGCATGAGGTGCTACATTGTTACCTCTGAGGTCAAGCACAAAGCACATCTAGAGGGCCCCTTGTATCCCTACTTGATAAGTTTGTCCCATGTGAGGATCTTTTTGTGACCCACCAGGCATAAGAAGTGGGACATTTTGGGCCAAACTATGTCACTCCATATTTTTTGCCATATGTTTTGTCTAGGGAGGTTGAGGGCCATCTTCTTGATCATATGGGCTTCATGAAGGGAGAAATTTCCTGATGTAATGTACCCTCATCTGAGTTCATCCAGGCTTTGATATTTGTAATTATTTGTTGAGCGAGTTGATTGTAGAGAGGACCCTATTCGTCTATGCTAATGAGGATGGGCTAGTCTTGTGCCATTTTCTAGCATCAAAAACCATTGTCTCATTAGATTTTTTTCCAGTAATCAACTACCCGCCCAAGGTTGTGGTCTTGTAGCTTATCATGAATCATTTGTAACTAAGAATATCGATCTATTCAGGGATTCTGCTACCATGAGTCCTCTCAGAGGAGTGTCGAATGGTTGTTCTGTATTTCCCAAAATAAGTGATCCCAAATAATGTGACAATTGTGGTTAGCGATTTTCCAAATGGCAGAACCAAGACTATGGGGGGATTCTGTAAGAGCTCTCCTTGAGTAGATCCTAGCCCATACTTCTATGACCAGATGGGTGTCCACTTCTCCTCTCTGCCCTGCAACCATCTCCACCACAGTTTGGCACCTAGAGCAGCATTCAAGTCCGCCATATCTCTGAGACTCAACCCACCTATATACTAAGGAAGGAAGAGCTAATCCCACGCAATCAATGGCCATTTCCTCTCCATGGTTGTACCATTCCATAAAACATTTCTAAAACTTTATTTCAGATCTCCATAGATGCTTTTTAGGGCTAGGATAGCTAAACGTTAGTACATCAGAATCGCTTGGAGTACATATTTCAATAGGGTTTCCTAGCCTATCAGATTCAAAACTTGAAAGGTACAATTTGAGATCTTTTTCAGAATTTTGGCACACAGTTCTTTCCATGAGGCAATGCAAAGAGGGTTAGCTAAGAGGGGGACCCCCAAGTATTTTGAGGGTAACGATCCAATAAAAAATCCTAGGACCCTGGCCAAGAAGGCTTGGATTGGACAGGGAGTATGAAAAAATAAATATTTCATTTGTCTTTATTCAGGATCATACCTGAAGCGACCTCGAATTTTCTCATGATGCCATCGATTTGCAAGGTTGCCTCGAGAATTGATTCACGATACAAAATATTGTCGTTGAAAAATTGTTGATGAGTTATGTCAATAAATGTGCCCAAAAAAAAAAGGCCACGCAGGGCATTGATGCTTCTACTGACCTTGATTAGGTGGTTGAGACCCTCAGGCGCAATGATAAAGAGGAAAGGCAATATTGGGTCCCCCTGATGGAGACCCTTGGAAGGATGAAAGGTAGAAGAGGGTGAGTAATTAACAAGGATGGAAAAGAAGGGTGTCGCAATTAACAATCTAATCCATATCACCCAATCCTCAACAAATCCAAACACTCGAAGGATTTCTAGAAGATAGTACCAACAAAGTTTTTCATATGCTTTCGAGAGGTCCAGTTTGAGCAATATCCCTCTTTTTTTATAAGTCTTCAATGAATTGAAACTTCATGAGCGGTGACGATTCCGTCCAGGATCTACCTCCTTTCCACAAACCCAAACTTCTCTAGGTTTATGATCTGATGGAGGATGGGTTTCAAACAGTGAGCAATGACAGAAGAAATGATCTTATAGATTATGTTACAGAGGGAAATGGGTCGAAAGCCGCTTGGCATATAAACTTCTTTAGTTTTTTGGATCAAAGTAATAAAGGTTGTATTAATTCCTAACCAAACATGTGTGAGCCTTCGAGACTCCTCCACCAGCTCTACAATATCCATCCCCAAGATTGGCCAACATGCCTTGAAGAAGTTAGTTCTAAATCCATCTGGCCCTGACACCTTATTTGAGGGCATGCTCTTGATTAGCGCTTCCAGCTTGTCTCTAGAAACCAGGCAGAGTAGTGTCACATTCTGCTCTGTTGTGATAAATCATGGCACATGGAAAGTTATCCTAGCTATATCCTCTGACCGGTCATGCCCTTCTTCTATCAGTAACGAGAAAAAGAGGAGATCAACACTCTTTCCATATCTTGTGTCGTTCTAATCTATTACATTCTTTAAATATTAGGGAGGTAATGTAGTGGTTATGTCTATGACTTATCATATATAGGTGAAAGAACTTAAGAGTTTTGTTCCCCTTCTCTGAGCCATCGGACTCTAGATTTCTTTCTCCATAGAGTTTCTTCCTAGAGCCTCCACTCTTCTAGTTTTGTGATCAATCTCCCTTCTTCTAAAACTAGTTCCTCTGTATGTCCTTCACATACCATTGTCATTTCAAGAACCTCCATCTGATGCTATAACCTTCCCTTTTTTGCAAATATGTCCCCAAACTCTTCGTCGTTCCAAGTTTTTACTTTCATATTGAGGGCCTTGACTCTCCACTGGAATACCTTCATGTGGGTTCTAGGATCCACTTCAAGCTCCTTCCACTAGACACCAATCTTGTTGAAGAAACCTCGGTGTCTCAACCAAAAGCTCTTGAATCGAAAGGGCTTGATCTTAGGGGCTGGAGATAATGAGATGTTGAGGCATATGGGCCAATGATATGAACCCATGAAAGGAAGAATGTATGCCTCCATGGTGAGATCATTTGGGATTAGGTTCTTCGATAACTGGAGTCTATACAAATGGCAGGTTATCTAGTGTCGACCTCCTTATCAGTTGTTCCAAGTGTACAACCCTGTTTTAGTACTAATATACTCCAACCAAAGCTCCTCTATGAGATTCTTGAATGCTTCAGAGGTAGATTCCAGTCTTCTGAATCCTCCTCTTTTCTCCTCTATGGTCCGAATGATATTAAAGTCTCCTCCAATGATCCATTTTGGATCAGACCTAGTCATAAGTCAATAAATGGAAAATGTCCATGGGCATCAATCCATGATAAACATCAAAACAATTACTTTATAATACATCTCACATTACTAAGACATAAAAAAAAACATATGAAATTATTATTATTATTATTACAAAAGATCTTGTTATAATACCATGGATCAATAAGTTATAAGAAGTATTTGTGACAATATTACAAGTCAATATCATGATTTATCAATACCACATTTCTAAAAAATCATAACTAGCTTCATATTATATTTTTTCTCATTAATCAATCTAATTAAAAATTAAATAACTGATTTATTCATTTTATTTAAAATATTTTATTAAGTGTAAATCCTTCATCTACACTTAATACTTGTTTTTTCCCATTAAAAAAAAAACACTGTCTATTATATAATAAACAACTAATAATTATTAATAATTAAATAAAATTCCAAAAACCTTATTTTACGCTATCTTCGTAAACAAATGCCATTAATGGACTCATAAATTATATTTTGGTTACATCCATTAATACTCGTGCAACATAGGGATGTTATCAATATAATTTAATATATCATAGTTATTTTGAAATTTTAATAATATGTTATACAATTCTGTTATGACAGAAAACAACCTTATAATCCAAATGTGGTAAAATTCTCATATACTCACTTCATACTTACGCACTTCATATTTACTGAAATGCAAGTACAACGTGGTAATATAATTCTCATTTACTCACTTCATACTTACGCACTTCATATTTACTGAAATGCGTTTACTCACTTCATAGTTACGCACATCATATTTATGAAATGCGATTATAACGTGTTACTATAATACGTCAAACATTTACAGTTTTCGCCTATCTCTTTGACGCGGGGAGTTGGTGATAAGATTTCTGGCATGGTGGTTTTTCACGTCACGATCTCGTCGGTGGAAAAGTCAGGCCATTGTTTCATGTGAGCGCTATTCATGGAGATGAGCCAATCGTGTACACTTATAAAAAGTGGATTGCAGATGTCTTTAATTAAGGTAAGCTAATGTGTGATGTCGAGGTTCGTTTTATAATGTTATTGCATCCACTCCAAATAGGAAAACATAAAGCAATAGCATCGCTGCCGAGTGGCTGTACTAGTCAAATATTGGATTGACCATCGAACTTCCAACGTCCAAGTGCAGTTCAGCGGAATTGAATATGACAAAAAAGAAAAGCAAAAGGATTTGTGCCTCTCATTCTAATCCATTAGGATGCGTGAAAAACATATCCACGCCATAACTCAGTTGCAACAATGCTTTGATATTCCCCAAAGATATGTTCCACTCCGTAAAGGCCATTGCAATCTCAGCTGTACACAGTCTTTTCATGGTGCGTACGTTGGTGCACAGGCCCACTGTGTCTATCATTTCTATGGTGCACAACATCTATTAGTCTCTGCCGCAGGCACGCGGGAGTATAGTAATCGAAAGTGTGCAAGTTTCATTCATTTTTTTAATCTTTTATGCAAATAACCAATTTTTTGTTTTTTATGCAGTAAATAATCAAATTTAATTAAGAAAAAATATCGTGGTTTTGTCATCTTCCCCATGGGAGGCAAAAACATAGGTTATAATCTCTTTTTTTTTAATCTGTATTTAGCCATTATTTCGCCAAGGTAAACTAATGCTAGCATTAATTCATATCTATTAAATGCTAATTCATATCTATTAAATGTACAGGTACCTTTTAAAAAATATGGTCATATAAGATTATACATACCACTGACACATGTTGTGCCCATCATCTTTGTAGCGCAGCGGTGCCCTTTACAGGGAAACACAGGTTACTGGGGCTACCAAGAAACTAGATGTGGCCCTTTCTGGGATGTGGTTGCCAAGAAACTAGATGTGGCCCTTTCTGGGAGAATGTGTTTCAGAAGTTCGATTCTATGTGCTTGTGAGCGATTCTATGTCCTTGTGAGCCCTTCAACTCAACGGTTTCACCCGAGGAGCTTTCAACTCTGGGGTTTCATCTGACAGACTGTGGCCTGCAATTTAGACTGATCGCCTGCAATTTAGACTGATCCAGGTCTTTATCAGTTCGTTAAATTGTAAAAAGCAAAGTTCACAGGTGGAAAGTTAAGCATGGTTTCAAATTATATCCATTTCATCTAAGAATTAGAATCTGTTTATGACATGTTTAACTTGTTGTACAAGCTGGAATGCTTCCCTTGTGGGCTCCTGCCATGAAGTCAAAGGCTCCCTGCTTGAAGGTCAAAAATTTTCACTACTACCTTTGACCTTTGTGAGTGAGACCGAGATTATGCTATATCGGATCAAGACCTAGTGCCATAGATAACATCATATATATATGTAGAAGTAGATGAAGCAGTCGGTGAAGCATATGCTTTACTTATGATTATAGTTTCCCCCTTCCATCTTGTGCTTCCAATTTCTCCCCATCAAAGCACAAGTGTAGTTGCAGTAAACATGGCGGCATCCCTATGTGTTGCAGAGGAACATTGCTGAAATCGATCCTTCACACAGGCAATGAGGGAGGTAAAGCCACAATTGTGCGAACAACATAATAAATATCCATAATTTGAGAAGCAAATTCTTTGTGAAGTATTATTAAGCAATTTTTTGTGTCTTTTGTATCATTATTTGTTTAGATAATGCCTCTGGTTTTATATAAATCTATACATCCAGAATACGAATTAGAATTTTGTTTTGTACATAATTAGGAATACAAAATTTTGGAATTTGTTTTTTCTAAATCTCTAAAATAAAACATGTACATTTTCACCATTCCCCTGTGAATTAGATTTATCGAGCACAGAGAAGATAGACCATGCGTAGCAGAGGGTGAAGGATTTGTGGCCCAAAAAAAACCCAACCGATAGAGGGCTCAACTTCAACATAGGCTCAACTTCTTAGGATGGAGATTTATTTATTTGGGCAGCTTCAACAAGCCTAACAATCTGCGAAAGAACAATTTCAAAACTGAAAATTTGCGAAAGAGCAGTTTCAAAACCTACATGAGTAGCTCTCACATGCAGCCCTCCTACTTGATTCATGGTTGCTTTGAATACTTTATCACCAATATTTTTTTAACAGGTTGAGGTTCCCCTATCAGCATACTTTCATTGACATGTCTTTGACCCCAAATCACCAACCCGTCTGTTGGTATCTTTTCCCTTGGAACAACTTTTAGAGCGTCATTCCTCTGAATTAGTTGACTCACTGTTGATCTCGCTTTCAACTTTGATATTTCCATCATCATCCAATGTAAGCAATATTGTTGTGTCTGAAGCTAATTCCATCAGCTTTGCAATGGCTTCTGAATTTTTTCCTTTGGCTAAAACTTTCAGAAACTTCCCTAGAATAATGAAGGAGATTAGCATGTCACTTGTCTCAAAAAAATCTATACCTTTAAAGGTATTTGAAGTTGCAGCTTTAAAAAAGTGAATAAAATGAATAAAAATAAGTCGCGTTTGTCCCTAGGGCTACCGAAACATCCATATTAGTTGATCCATGTCTCAGGGATTCAATAGATTCTATTCATCAGGGATTTTATGTTGTCCTTGATTAAGGTGATCCGGTAGTTTACCCAAGCCCCACTTGATTAAGGTGATCGTTGTTTCATCTATCGGCACTTACTTGCATGCAAAACCCAAGCCCCACTTAGAAATTAAGTAATTCATTTCTTTAAAACTATTTAACCTTATTAATATTGTATTTACTTTTCTATTTTTAATTAAATTTTTTATTTTCAATTTAAATATACTAAAATAATAAAAACCAATAGGTTTATTCCCTTGAATGCACGAGACGTGTCTAGGAAATTCTCGGTGAATTTCATTTATTCTAAGTTGTTTTTCACTGTAGATTTCGTTTATTCACAGTTGTTAGTCAGTGCGGATGTGCATTATGTAGGCTACAAGTAATTGTACACAACATCTTGAAGAAGGGGTCTGGCATACTGTTTACAATTGCAAGTATTCAGCTATAAGGATGTCGAATCTAGGACCTTTGTTTTGAGGTAGAGAAAATTCATTTCTATCTGTCTACGGAACACAAGTCAAATTCCCTTGATTGTTTTAGGGCTTGTTCTCATGAAGAATATGCAGGCTAGCAAGATCACATTCAACTATGAAAGAGTGAGTCAAGGTTTGACAAGTAAAGAGGTTTATTGATCACATTGAATTATCAATCATAGGGAACTTGACTTGTGGTTTCTCTAGTTTCAAAGAAGAACACTTAAATAGATTTTTTAGCATTTAAAGGCTAACAGACCGAAGGTTTTGGGCATCATCATTCAAACCTTATCTCTGTATGAAAGCAGCGGTCCTAATCCGAGTTAAGCAAAGGCATAAAGTTAAGGTTAAAACAAAAACCTCAAAGATCTGCATCTTTTATCATTTTTTTATCAATGAATTTATCAAAGTATGAAGGGATTGTCCTAGTGTTGTAAGGCATTTAAGGCCTTAATTTTGGAAACCATATCAAGAGAGGAAAATATCTCATTTCTGATCCGAAATTCTAAGGCATTATTTTATCACTATGTATCACATGCATAGACCGTAAAAGATGGTCTCCAAAAGAATCGAGATTCTGAATATACATCTGATTTGATAATTAGTCCTAAATCACTCTATTATTTGGAAGCATATTTTGGGCATATAATCAAGATATTCTATTATAACCTTGGCGCAACATTCTCTTTTGATCCTACGAGGACCAGAAAAGATGTAGCCCCGTTCTCTTGTTTTTATGAGCTCCATTTCATTTCAAAAGGAATTAATTTAATCCTTTTTTTAAAAGGGAGAGAAGCCAAGACTCCTATAGGATGATCGATTATTAGGCTCATTACCTTACTGTCAGCAACACAAAGGAACATGCTCTCAAATACAAGACTTTCTCTCTTGGTAAAATTGTATGGCCTTCGATTCTTCATCTGGCTCAGTTCCCCTACACAGTAGGAAAAGTATCCCTGTGAGTTGGCTATTATCAAGCACAAATTAAGTATGGTTCTCTAACATACATTTATATGGAATGAATTCACATTGATCTTTGAAATTATATATCCAGCTTAGAGATCATCATTCAGTTCTACGCATTTGGCATATAATCTTAGCTCATTTGGAATGGAATATTTATATGGAACTAAAGAAAAGTAAATGTTGATCATATTATTATGTCGGTCATATCCGAGTCCTACACATTTTACCGTAATATGATCAAGCCTAGATTTATTCTCAGCTTGAATTTTTTATATAAGTTGAGAATTTTTTTTAGGTTTTTATAGTCATCACAAATTTTTTTTGGAAAGGAGGATAGCATCAGGCATGAAGTGGTCGAACCATTTGAATCATATAATGGAGTCAATCCTCTTTCATATTTAAGTGAAAGAACTGACCTTACTAGAAAAGAACCTCCTTGAAGTTTGAAAATATGAGGTTATTATAAACCTCTCTATTATTTGAGGCATCAGATTTGTTATGTGAAGACAATATTCTACGAATGATAATCAAATCATCTCTTATGGTTTGTTCATCATTTTTTCATTGTTATGTAAACGTTGTATATCGATGACTGTGTTATGGTCTTGTTCACAATCGAATTTGTGAACAAGCTACATGTAAATCTCAAATACCTTATCTTTTGAAGAAAATTCAGTGGATCTTGGCATCATATCATAATGATCATTTGTGGAGGTATGCAACAATCATCTAATTAGTAAGATAGAGTTTATGACTTGTTCTAACTTTTCTAGAAACATCAAGATGCCATCTTGAGCAAGGAATTCAATATTCAGTCTTGAAAGTGACATTGGATGTTTATATGGCAGTAAGAGTGTTTACTTTGCAGATTTTTTTTTGAAATAGTTTCATTAGCACCTGCTTTCACCCAGAATAAGATTGCAGTCGTTGTATTGATTCAGAATTAACTCCAGTGTCATGTTATTCTGGTAGACTACAGTAGGTATCTATGCAAGGGTTGTCTCTTTCGAACATTGTTTCATCATCTTCGAACAAATGGCTTGAAAAGTACTCTTCAATGGAGTTTTCAATTCCCAAGGGACTGGAAGTTCCTTTTTCAATTTCAAAGGTGCTGGAAGTGCCTTTTTAGTGTTGTTTTCATTTCCTTCAATAGGAGGACCAAGACTCTATTCTATGTTCCTCTAGGAAGCATACAATTTTCTAATTTCTTAAATGTTTGGAAACCAGTCAGAGCCGTTGTCCCACTATGCACAAAATTCCTCCATAAAGTTTGAAAAAGGCACAAATATTCCTTTTCCACAGTTCATGAACCAGTCTCTTGCACAACCCTTCAAACTTAGGGAAAAAAAAATTCACCATAGTGTTTTATTGAAGAAGGCCACTGCTCTGCAACAATGTTGTTTGGGATTTGGAAAGACGAGGGAATTTTTCATCGCACCTTTCTGATTCATCTCGTATATCGGGAGCTTTATCTTCAGGCATTAGAAGGAATGCATATAGCCTTTCTCAGGTTGGCAACACGAAACATAGCAGAGCCAAGGTTCGCAACAGGACACATAGCAGAGTCGGAGTAGGGTTGCACTAGCTAGAATCATTGAAAGCAGTTGATGTTTTGTTTTTTTGTTTTTTAGTTCTTTTGTTTTTTTAATTTATCTTTGAAGGTCCAAATTATGACTGGGCATTATAGATCTCCCTACTAGCAGGGACTTGTTGCCTCGTAGCCCTTCTTGTTTCACTTACAGCTGCACACCACACAACAACCTTTCAAATTTTCCAGGACCCTTCCTATGTCGGTCAGTAAACTATGTCAACCAACCCATATAATGTCATTTATATTATTAGAAGCAGCATTCATTATTTACCGTCCGATCACTGAACTATGTCAACCAACCCATATAATGTCATTTATATTATTAGAAGCAACGTTTATTATTTACCGTAGAAAATTATTCCACCCAGTTTCCTAAGAATCAGATTTGGAGATTCTTTTATTTGACATGGATCTTAGTGGAAAGTAGTGTATAAAATCGTATGGTTTTAGATTTGGGCCTCGTCGCCATGTTTTTTCTTTCCTGTTGTTTACAATAGATATGATATGACACTAGGCACACCTTAATTACTCCTTTCAATAAAAAAGAAGATATACAGATCTGACCCTGTAGTATTTACCACGGAACAAGTTAAGGAAAGTTATATTTTGTTGGTGTACGTGCACATAGTTAGCCTTAATTAGCTTTAGTTTCACTCTAGGTTATTACATGTGATGTGCACTTGGCTTTAGTTAGTTAACTCTCATGCTTGCATGTGGTGCATGAGCACATTAACAAATCATAAAGCACACTTAGCTTCAGTTAGCTTTAATTATACATATTTATTGAATGTAAAACTAAGCTTAAATCAGTTTCTTTTATGTATTGATCTCAAACCAATATTGACAAATAAAATTCATTCTCAATTTTAATTTTTCTTTTGAACTCTCACAAGTTTGTGCAATGATTCTTCAGCTAGATTCGTATTCGTGCTCTAATAATTTTACTTGGTATCAAAGCTACAAGAGCTTGGAGATTTTTTATGAACAATTTTTTGTAGGCTTGAAGATCAAATATTTGGAAATTATTGGGAGATTTGATTTGTGGATCTAAATATTAAATAATTGTCGCAATTGTTGCTACAACCAAAAAGTGAAAGAATTGAATTCCAAACTTCCACCTCTCTGACTCCATAAAATTACTATGAATGGAAGCCAATGATTTTTCTTCATCTTAGGAGCAAAGGTTGGTACCAAATAGTCATGGCAATTGAGACAGATGCTTCATCTTAGGAGCAAAGGCTAGTACCAAATAGTCATGGGAATTGAGACATAGCCAAAGTTAGAGGATGAGAAGTCAGATTGGCTTAACATATATGATATGGCATATGGAAGATTGTGTCTATTTGTGTCTCCTGATATTCTTTATCAGATCAAAAATATTGAATCACTATATGGAATTTGGATTACATTGAAAGGATTATATGGTTGTGAAAATGATCTAGACGAAAACCATTTGGTGGCAAAGAGTTCGAGTTATTATAAGAGTCATTGGTGAAGTCTCCAATAATGTGGAGAAATATACTCAAGACAATGTTGAATAAGAAGATTTTGATTCTTCTATTGTTAATGAGCCTATTGCAGATGAGAATTTTATCTTTTCCAATAATGAAGACATCGCACATGAGGAAATATCTTCCTCTGCTAGTGATGAAGACACTACTTTAAAAACCATAGAAGAGGACTTTGATTCCTCTACTATTGATGATGTTGATGATGTAGAACTAACGAGGTCTCAATTTAGTGATGCCCCACATGCACTCTCAGTCGCAGGGCCATGCATGTATCTAAGGAGGAATTTATAACACCATGTATATGCATGCATGCATCCAAAAAGGAATCTCTAAAGCCACACATGCACATGCATGTATCCCTGGAGACAACCATTCCCATCCATGCATATAGGGTACATGAATTTGATCATCAAATGCATGACGAAGTTGCACGGAATCCATATTGGCATGCAACCATGTATAAGGAAATTCATTCCTTGATCCAAACATGGGAGTTGATACCTCTACTTCCAAAAATGAAGCTTATTCCTTCAGATTCATGATGGGACCATCGATCTTCAGTACTGTATGAGTTCTGAGCAGACTGCTGATATATTCACCAAGACTTTCACTAAGCAAAAGTTTTGATTTCTGTGAGATCGTCTCAGGGTGAAGGACACGACTCCCTAACAGTTATATTTTCTCTACTTTTTGCATTATATTTTGAAGGGGGGGTTTCTCTTCCCATTGGGTTTTCCCTCCTTCCTCTTTTCATGCATTGTATATGTATACCTAAAATGGCCTTGTTGCCGGGAATCATTTATTTTGCATCACATTCACCTAAGTTATGCTTAAGGGGGTGTGTTGGTGTGCATGCACATAGTTAGCCTTAATTAGCTTTAGTTTCACTCTAGTTATTGCATGTGATGTGCACTTGGCTTTAGTTAGTTAACTTTGGTACTTGCATGTGGTGCATATGCACATTAACATAACATAAATCACACTTAGCTTTAGTTAGCTTTAACTATCCATAGTTATTGCATGTACAACTAATCTTAACTTAGTTTCTTTTATGTACTGATTTGCAAACCAATCAAATTCATTCTCCATTCTAATTTTTATTTTCAGCTTTAACAAGTTTGTGCAATTGTTGTTCACCTAGATCACTATTTGTGCTATAATAATTTTACATCTTGTTTTATACTAAACTTAAGCATAAACAAAGCTTAAGCATTTGATTACTTCATGTGTGCGGTGAGGAAAGCGAGAGGATTTGTGACTAGTCACTATAAATTCCCAAACACTTGAATTCCACCATCGAGGAAAGCAATGTTTCCTCCATTCCACCATCTCAGTGCTTGAGCTTCTGATTTTCTTAGATTTTTTATATAGGAAACATGGAAAACTACATGCAGTTTTCAGTCGGCATTATAGGTGCATGCTATTCTCTTTCATTCTTTTTCATTTTTACTACTTAAAATACTTTCATTCATTGCATTTTAGTTTAATTTCATTTATTGTCCTCCGCACTTGCATAGATTTGAACTAAACTTCTTGTTAAAGCATTGAACAGTGTCTGAGGAAACATAGCTTCCTTACTGCTTTATGGAGCCCCAATGTAAGGCATTTCATTTTTTTTAAGTATCTTCTTAAGAAAATTTTGAGTTGAGATCAACTGACAGAGGATTTATCAAGCTTCCCCTATGCGATAGTTTTGCTAAATTTTCTCCTTTACACGTGGTATGGCCCACCCCTGATCAGAAATGGCTTCGAAAACGTCTTGGTATTAACTGTCAATGGCGTTAGAATCATTCTCGATATTATGTTCATAATTATCTATCTGAAATTCGCTTCACGCCAATCCAAGGTAGGTTTCAAGCCTCGTATTCTCTTATCAGTTCATTAGTAATATTCCTCAGTTTCTTCATCAGCTTTAGTGAGTGCGTTGAACAAATCATAGTTACCAAATATGTCCTTATCACAAAAAAAAATGGAAATTCAATAATTCTATTCTTGCATGGAATTATTTGATAAAAATTTAGTTCAGTTTAGTTCAGGGTCACTAATAGCTTTACACAGAATTGATAAAAAATTGGTTTGGTTTAGTTCATGGTCGCTAATAGCTTTATACACAGAATTGATAATGTTGGTGTACATGCACCTATATTAGCTTTAGTTAAACTCTAGATATTGCATGTGATGTGCACTTAGCTTAGTTAGTTAACTTACTGCTTGCACGCAATGTGCACTTTCTTATTTAGTTAACTTACTGCTTGCATGTGATGCACGTGCACATTAGCAGAACAAAAAACACACTTAGCTTCAATTAGCTATAACTATCCATAGTGATTTCATTTACAACTAAGCTTAACTCAGTTTCTTTTTTGTATTTATACCAAAACTAATATTGTAGAATCAATTTCATTCTTTTCTCTATTCTTGCTCTCTCCTTCCTTCTCTTGCAAGTTTGTTCATTTTTTTGCAAATCTAGATCTTTGTATCTCAAAATCTTACATGGTATCGAAGCTACAAGGGTTTGGAGAAGTTGCATGAACAAAAAAATTTGCGGGTTTGAAGAGCATAGAATTGGAAATTGTTCAAAGATTTGATTTGCATATCCAAATATTAGAGAATTTGCTACAATGGATTTCTCATCTTCAACGATTCTGACTCCATACAATTACCATGAATGGAAGCCAATGATTTTTCTTCATCTTAGGAGCAAAGGCTTGTACCAAATAGTCATGAGAATTGAGATAAAATCAATCTCAGAGGATGAGAAGTCAGATTGGCTTAAAAGATCTGACATGGCTTATGGAAGATTGTGTCTATCTGTGTCTCGTGATATTCTTTATGAGATCATAAATATTGAATCACCACATCAAATCTGGACTACATTGAAAGGATTATATGGTGATGAAAATGATCTAGAAGAACACCATTTGAAGGCAAAGAGATTGACTTATTATAGCAGTCATGAAAGTAGTGAAGACTCCAAAAATGTGTAGAAATATTCTCAAGATAGTGTTGAACAAGAAGATTTTGCTTCTTCTATTGTTAATGGACCTGTTGCAGATGAGAATTTTATCTTATCCAATAACGAAGACATTCTGCATGAGGAAATATATTGCTCTACTAATGATGAAGACACTACTTTCAAAATCATAGAAGAGGACTTTGATTGCTCTACTATTGACTCAAATTTGATGTGGTCTCAATTTAATGATGCCCCACATTCACTCTCAATCGCAGAGCCATGCATGCCCATGCATGCATCTAAGGAGGCATTTATAGCACCATGTATGCACATGTATGCATCCACAAAGGCATTTCGAAAGACACACATGCACATGCATGCATCCCTAGAGACAAACATTCTCATGCATGCATATAGGGTACATGAATTTGATCGTCAAATGCATAACGAAGTTGCAGGGAATCCATATTGGCATGCAACCATGTATAAGGAAATTCAGTCCTTGATCCAAAAATGGGAGTTGATACCTCTACTTCCAAAAATTAAGTTTATTCCTACAGATCCATGATGGGATCATCGGTCTTCAATGCTGTGCGAGTTCACCAAGACTTTCACTGAGCAGAAGTTTTGATTTTTCGAGATTGTCTCGGGGTGAAAGACATGACTGCCTAACATTTGTCTTTTCTCTAACTTTCAATTATATTTTGAGAGGGGTTTTTCTTCCCACTAGGTTTTCCCCCTTTCCTCCTTTTTTATGCATTGTATATGGGTACCTAAAATGGTTGTGTTGCCGAGACTCATTCATTTTGCATCACACTCACCTAAGTTATGCTTAAGGGGGGGTGTTGGTGTACATGCACCTATATTAGCTTTAGTTAAACTCTAGATATTGCATGTGATGTGCACTTAGCTTAGTTAGTTAATTTACTGCTTGCATGCAATGTGCACTTGCTTAGTTAGTTAACTTATTGCTTGCATGTGATGCATGTGCACATTAACAGAACATAAAGCATACTTAGCTTCAGTTAGCTTTAACTATCCATAGTTATTGCATGTACAACTAAGCTTAACTTAGTTGCTTTTATGTATTTATTCCAAAACTAATATTGTAGAATCAATTTCATTCTTTTCTCTATTCTTACTCGCTCCTTCCTTCTCTTGCAATTTTGTTCATTATTTTGCAAATCTAGATCTTTGTATCTCAAAATCTTATGGATAAAAAATTGGGTTGATTCCATTCATGGTGGCTAACAGCTTTACACAGAATTGGTATGTTTTGTAGTCTTCGCAGAATTGGTAGTTTGTATCAGTGATGGTAAGTGTAATTTGATGAGAAAGGGTAATAATTAGGAAATAGAAATTAATTGGGAATGAGAAATTTCTCAATTTTAAATTTTAACCTGTTTATTTAGATTTCTAAAAGTTGAAATAACTAGAAAAGAAAAAATTGAAAAAGTTGAAATAACTAGAAAAAAAAAGGATTTGAAATTAAATTTAAAAATTTATAAAAATAATTAAGTTTAATAAATTATATAAAAATAAAATTTAAATATTTAGTTTTTTAAATATGTATCAATTAAAAATGATTTTAGGTAATATTTGAAATTTGAAATTTATTTTTTATTTTAAATATTTAATTTTAATAAAATGATTTTAGATAAAATGTGAAATAGATTTTAAGAATAATTATTTAATTTTGAGAAATGCATTTTAGATAAGATACGAAATAGATTTTAAGGATAATTGTGTGGTTTTGTTTTTGATTAGATAATATTTGAAATTTGAAATTTACTTTTTACTTTAAATATTTAATTTTTAAAAAACAATTTTAAATAAGATATGAAATAGATTTTAAAGATAATTGAGAAATGTGATTACGTTTTTGTTTAATGAATTGCAATTTCAAAATTGTTATCAAAATTATTAAAAGTTATTTAAATATTATAATAAATGAGAAAACAAATTTAGAAAATATTTCATAGAAATTTTTATAATATCGAATTTGAATTTGGTAACTATAGAACAATTATGGTGTTTGTAACTATAGCAATAGCTTCTCAGCTTGCTCTTCATGATCACAAGAGTAGAAAAGCGCTGGTGGGGACTTCGGGAATGTTCGTCATCGTGCTTACATATGCTTCTCCACTTTCCATCATTGTAAGTATATTTCACGGCGTTGTTACATTCAGCAGTGGAATTTATAATATAATATTCGAATCAAATGCCCTCTTGACGTGGAGTTTATGCCCATCCATTCCTTCCTGTTCGCATTTATTAACAATTTTTTATGGATGAATTACTTCCTTTTGGACAAAGACCTCATCTTGGCGGTAACATCAATATACAGCAGCGTTTTCTGCATACTTTCTTGTATTTTTTATGGAATCGTAACTAACGGTAACATCAATATACAGCAGCGTTTTCTACATACTTTCTTGTATTTTTTTATGGAATCGTAACTAAAGATATCTATAAAACTGAGTTTAATACTGTGTTTGGGTCAATGCAGTGTCCAAATATTGTAGGTCTACCATTGGGAATAAGTCAGATAATGCTGCATTGTATGTACCGGATAGTGGATTGTACTATCTGTATTTGTCCTGTTTGTCACAATAATTTATTTTAGGAACACATAGTACAGTTAAAAGCCTTTTACGGATTTGATTGGTCTTTTTGACGGCCTTACTATGTTGATGAACTCCATTTATGTTTATGTATAATTGATTTGTTTAGGAAAATGAACACTACATTTCCGAATTGGCATCTTGTGGGCCATAAGTATTTTACGGATTTGATTCGTCATTTTGATGGCCTTACTATGTTCAGAAACTTTATGCTTATCTATAATTGATTTGTTTAGCAAAATGAACAGGACACCAATTCCGAATTGGCATCTTCTGGACTATAAGTATGATTGTAATTGCTTCCTAATTTGATCGTGTATATCTAACAATTTGGAAATTGTTATCAACGACATTGAATGATAAGAAAAGTTAACATTACACAACTATTGTGTATATCTGTATCCAAAGTGTTACCAATGACATTGAATGATATGAAAAGTAATCATTACTTTATTATTATTAATAGTTGTGTATATCTGTATCCAAATTGTTATCAATGATATTGGATGATAAGAAAAGTGAACATTATATTATTAATAGTTGTGTATATCTGTATGGATATTTTATGGTGAAGATATTATTATTAACAATTTATATATGTATGGATATTTAATGATAAAGAAAAATGATCATTATTTTTGAAATATTATTATTTTAATTATGTTAAGAAAAATAAAAATAAAAATAAAAAGTAATATTATTATTTTAAGTATGTTAGGAAAAACGTAAAAGAAAAATGATGTTAGCAATGAGTACACCAATAGATATTGTTTACAATTTATGGTTAAAATAGTTAATTGCTTTTAAATTAATTAAATATTTTGACAAATTGTAATATATATATACGAGTTGTTTTTAATGAGATTTTTTTAGAGTTTTAGTTGGATTTTCATATATATATATATATATATATGAAAATTAAATTTAAATTATTTATAACTCATTTTTTATCAATTTCAAATTCTCTAAAATTTATTAATATTTGAATTGATAAATTTATTTTAATAGAAATTCTCTAGAATCTCTTAATTTTAAATTTACTAAATTTATGAATTGTTTATCAATGGTTAGATTAATTGTATTAATATAGTATCTTTACGAAATTTAGGCTGATTATGTATTATATTCATGAAGATATACATAAATCAAAGTCTCATATTCATTTCCAAAAAACTTATGCCAAGTTTGATTTTTAATTTAATTAATTAATTTTAAAAATGCTATATGAATAAGTGTCATATGGAGTTATGATTTTTAGAACACATGGTGTGATAAGCCATATTATTGGCCTATAGTATTGTAGAAAATTTTATTTACATATTAAAGATATCCATGATAAAGTGGGGCTAAATCTCAATGCTTAAGAATCGTGTTCCATGTTTTTTTGTATGTACATATTTTTCTCAAGGCAACAATTTAAGTGTTTGTTTCTTTAAATGTACATATGCATATTTAAATGTGCATATATTTATTAGAATACTTTTTCAATACATATATAGATTGAACATCCTAAAAAATTTGAAGATAATTTAACTTTGAAAATTAAACAATGTAAACTCATGATTTTAAAAGATCTTTAGGGGATTCTGACAAAATTGATGATAAGAAAAGCTAGGTAAAATCTAGTTTTGTTTATTAGTTAGACTATATTTTTCATTATATATTATTTTTTTAATTATTTATTATTAATAATAATAATAATTTAAAATGACGTTATAATTTAGTTGGTTTTATGACTTTTTTTTATTTTAGCATTGTGAAGTGTATTATGTAGCAAGTGTTTTGATGCTTCTTAGAATGTAGATTTTTATAGTTGGAATTCATGTTCAGAAAAATTATGGAAAGTTGTGTGTCTAAAAACTACAACATTCAAAAGCTTATGATCCTTAAAGATGAGTGAGCACACATTGCATTCCTGACACTCACTTTTTCTTTTATTATGGATTGATGTGCATTAACTTTTATAAAGTATTTAATTTATATAATTACACTAGTAATAGTGTTCAACATTTTTATATTTATTAACTAATTTTATTAAATTGATAATAAAAAAATAAGCTAATTATATAATTAATGATTATTTAAGTTAATGGTGGAAATTGTGCACTACATAATAATGCAAGGTGAGATATCATATTTTCTTGATGATGATGATGATGATGATGGTTAACGTCCACTGGGACCAATCTTTGGTCTATCAGACCTAAAGAAAAGAGTTATTTAATTTGATTTAAGATTTTATTCCTATGCTCAAAAATCTTGGAGAGAAAGAGGAAGTGGTTTTCATCCTTGATGTTCATATTCTCACAGACATGGCAGATCCTTTCCATCCATGGTGTTTTAGGAATTGTCCAACGACCTATTTCACTATGGATCTCATGAGAGTTCATTCTAATCTTGGCTATATTAATTTTCTTCTTTAAGCTAGTTAAAACAGAGAGATACTTTTGATCTTCTAAGGTGGGGTTGATGACCTCCTTATAATACCTTAATTTTCTTTTAGCTGCTAGATATTTCTTGCAGCACATTTTTTCTTTGAACTTAGAAGTAACAATTTTTTTAATGTTATTGATGTTTTGCAATGCAACATTCTCATCGATCTCCCATGTCTTTATACCAACCTCGTTTAAGCCTTAGGTGATTTTGGCTGGAATTTAAAGCTAGCTTAGGAAGTCTATGGTCTCCTATGCTATTGAGCTTGTGCTTGTACAACAGAAGCCTAGTCATAGGTAGGTTCTCTATAGGGGAAAGACCCACTTCTATAAGGAGAATAGGATAGGGTGTATTGCTTTTAATTTTAAGGTTATACGTTATAAAACGCTTCTAGATTTGCTCAATCTTTCTCCAGGATTTTCTAGAGATGCTGCAACCCCAAACCTCACATCCATATAAGATAACAGGAGTGAATAAAGTTTCAAAGAGGAACTTCTTTCTATCCCACATTACAGGTTTTCTGTCTTACAATTATTTTCAAGACCAAAATAATCTTTCCACCCCCCATTAATCCTTTTCTGAATGCTATAGTTCCAGTTGAGCTTGTGATGAATATCAATTCCTAAGTACTTGTAAGTAGACACTTCCTCCAAGTTACTATTGTCATACATAAAATGAAAGAAAGTGTCCTTCTTGGATTTGATGATCATAACTTTTGTTTAGTCATTGATACCCATTTTCTTATATTTTTATAACTTACCAGTTGGAAAAGCCATCGTCAAGAAGATATAGTCTTTGTTTAATATCATACATATTTTTTTTTAATTATTATTATAGATAAATTAAGCATGAATAATTATAAAGGGCAATGTTTAATTGTCCAATTATATTCTCTTTTATGTTTTAATAAAATTTATTAGATGTTTAATTATATTATCAGCAACAATATAAGTTAATATGGAAATGATGACTCTTATTATTACAATATTATACAAAAATTTTAATTTTATTTAATTTTATTTATATATAAGAAAATCAATAATTTTTTTCATACAAACATGGACCATATTTGACAAACAAATATTTTTTATCACAAAAATAGAATATATAGACCTTACATTATTTTTATTTTTAGTATCAAAAACTAAACTGAAATACATCTTGATGCATCTCCTGAATGTAACTTTTTATCTTAATAGAAAATTACTATTTTTCAAAAATATATTATTAAAAAAAATTATTATTCCTATAAGATTTAGAAATATTTTACAACATTAAATAAACTATTTTTTAATTATTTAAAATATATTCCGATTAAGTTGAATATATTAGTTTCAGATTAAAATAATGTGAGACAATGAAAACGACCAATGAATATGCAGGGAAGTTGTACAGAGATGTACAGCTATAGACTTCGAGTCATAGGCATGTACATATATTTACAGTTATATACTTACGAGTTATAGGGCATATTCAGTAGGAGCCTACGCGGTACAGGAAGCGAGGTTGAATACTCCTCTATTCACGTGAAATAAATGCGTCCCAACAATTTGCATTAAAGGCTTCACTGAAACGCAGTTTGTTGGTCTTTTTCAATTTATTAATTGATTTGGTGCAACATCAAATATTTTAAAGGCCACACTATTCACTAAATATTATTTTACTAATATAAATATGGTTAATTAAATATAAATATTGTTAATTAATTAAATAAATAATATCATTCATTATTAATTAATTGTTAATTAAATTATTTTTTCATTCATTAAATAATTAATAAATTTATTAAATAATTCATTCATTCGATATTAATAAATAATTTATTCATAATAAATAAATAATTATAATTATAATTATTTATTTATTATGAATAAATTATTTGTCAATATCGAATGAATGAATTATGTAATAAGTTTATTAATTATTTGATGAATGGAAAAAAATTATTTAATTAACAATTAATTAATAATGAAATTATAATTTATTTATTAATATTATTTTATGAATAAAAAAAATGTTTTTATTTATTTATTAATATAAATATTGTTTATTTTTTATTTACATCAATTATTATTTACTAATTAAACTCAAGGATATATATTTAACTTAAGGATTAATATTAAAAGCTCTATGAATATATTTATATTGTATGAATATGAACTCTTAGATTAATAAACCCAAGTGATTGATGTTTTTTTTTGTTAGGGAAGGTTCAAACATTAGATTATCTTCAAAAATGCAGATTACAAAAATCATCTCAAGAAACCCCTTTCTCTCATTCTGGTTAGACTTGTTGAAATTCGGTTTTGGAGGAAGACATGAGCCACTGATTACATGTATTATTCTCACGAGGCCTAGAGGCCACAACATACTAGTAAACAAAAAGGAAAACACAACAAACTACATCCTATTATGGAGGGGGGTTGGGGGGCATTACAAGGGGAGCTGTGTCATGATCAGCATGTTCATGCATATGGTAATTAATATGCTCCACCCTCGCTTCCATACTGCAAAGGTGGACATTAGTGTGTCAGTGTTGGTGTCTCATGTTTTCAAGCTACTCCATAATTTCACTTTGATTGAATTGAATTTCATTAATATATGCAACGAGCTCGTTACAACCTTCATACCTTTGTTCACAAAGAACATAGATTCTTAAGGGATATTCTGAACTTGGGCAACAATTGTTTCCATTATAGTTGGGGCGACCACACAACTAAGAGAGCCAACAACAACCTCCTCAGTGTCAAGGCTATCAAACAAGCTAGACGAATCTCCTTCCTCTCGCGCTGATTGCTCGAGCTGCCTTGGATTGGCATGTCCTTGGCGTGGCCTCCCCCTTTGACGAGGCATCTCAATAGTCCCCTCCCTCTAAAACTGGCTTTGGTGGGTGAACGCCTCACGCCCAAACACAATGACAACAAGAAGAACAAACTTCTCTACCACCCTAGAGGCCGAACGAAGGGCAAAGGCGCACCACCTGCAAGACAGACCAAATCCCTGTGCCCAATGAGATATGGGCGAATTGTCTCTAGCTAGAGACCACAGGGCTAGCCTCCAACTTTTGACCGCCACCTAAGCACTGGTGGTAACAAAACTTCCCACCTCTCCCATCTCAAACCTGCGGTCGACCAGTGCCTCCAAACGTGCAATTGAAATATCCTCCCTTTGAAAGCTAATAGAAATCACTTCATGTTCAAACTTTCGAGGTTCATCCCCACTTCTCATTCCCCTCCTTCCTGCACTCCACCACAGGTTATAAGTGCCCCAATGTGAATGAAATTTCTACTAGTTTTCATAAATGTCCTAGGGTCACAAGGGTCAGCCAATGCCATCACCATCCACTAGTTTTCTCCACACAAATTCATGTCATCACTTCTCCTCCAAGACTGAGACCTCGGAGGGGAATGTAAAACACAGTAAGCTTCACCTCTCCACAAACCCAAATTATTTCCCACCACAACCAAATAGTACCCAACGAGCGCCACAGGCCAAGCTTAATAAGGACCTTCACAATTGACAGCAATTGTCATTGTTAGTTCTCATTATTACACATTAAGTCTGGACAAGCGCGCGTGGAGGATGGACAAGCATCGTCATCACCTCCTGCTCCATCTGCCCTTCATTGAAATCACCCCATCAGGGACCTGGAGGTTTGTGTCAACAATATATTGGAGGGCTTGGAGGTTTGTGTCCACAAGAATTCTCAGCCTCAGCTTCAAGTCTCCCATGAGATGAATCCATTTCCTTTTCTCTTTATGTGCCAAAATGAGTCCATGTTCCATAGGTGTGAGTTCAGAAAAATTATTTGTGGTGGATTTGCAGAAACTTGCAAAGGCTCCCACTGAGTATCCTAAATTATCTTTAAGCACTCATCCATATCCTGCTGGACCAAGATTCCCTTTAGAGGCTCCAGAGGCTCCATCGAAATTAAGTTGGAATCACCCCAAGGGGGGCTTGGAGAAAGTCGATGGAGAGGCAACCCTAGGAAGATTAGAATAACGGGGCATCGGGGAGACCAGATCTTGGGACAAGTTGAGGGAGGATGAGATGCGAACTTCAATGGAGGATTCCTTCTAGTCATTAGGATCCCATTTTTCTGAGTGGACGGTTTCCCGTATGTTTTCTTTGATTTGAGTCCACACAAGAGAGCCAAAAGGGGTTCTTATTTTGGAAAATGGATCTTTTGTGTTCCTTCTATATGTTCCATAAGGTGAACCCAAGAGTCAGTAGTTGGGATCTATTTACTATAGGATTGTGGAATCTATGGATCAACCACTCCTCGATGGTCTCCCAGATGTCTTCCTTGTAGCAGTCCTCGGGATCATAGAGATCATCTATCTGCCACCACACTTATTTTTCTAAAAACAATCATGTGTGTGGTGCTACATTGTTTCCTCCAGGTCAAGCATAGAGCATATCTAGAGGGCCCCTTGTATCCCTTCTTCATAAGCTCGTCCCATGTGAGAATATTTTGTGACCCATGGTCCATAAGAAGTGGGACATTTTGGGCGAAACTCTGTTGCTCTAGATTTGTTTCCATATCTTCTATCTAGGGAGGTTGAAGGTCATCTTCTTGATCAGGTATGCTTCATGAAGGGAGAAATTTCATGCTGTAATGTACCTCCACCTGAGTTTTTCTGGGTGCTGATATTTTCTAATTCCTCGTTGAGCGAGTTGATTGTAGAGAGGATCCCATTCTTCTATGCTAATTAGGGTGGGCCAGTCCTGTGCCATTTTTCAGTATCGCAAACCATTGTCTCCTTATACCTTTTTCCAGTATTCGTCTACCAACCCAAGGTTATAGTCCTGTAGCTTATCATGAATTGTTTGTAACTAAGGATATCGATCTAGGCGGGGATTCTACTGCCATGAGTCCTCCCACAGGAGTGTCGAATTATTTTTCTGTATTTCCTAAAAGAGGTGATCCCAAATAATGTGACTATTGTGGTTAGCCATTTTCCAAATGGAAGAACCAAGAGTGTGGGGAGGATTCCATAGGAGCTCTCCTTGAGTAGAGCCTAGCCCATAATTCTGTGACCAGATGGGTTTTCACCTTTCGTCTCTGCCCTGCAACCATCTCCACCATAGTTTAGTTCCCAAAGCAACATTCAAGTCCTCCAGATCCTTCAGACCCAACCCACCTAGATACTTAGGAAGGAAGAGCTTATCCCATGCAATCAATGGCCATTTCCTCTCCATGGTTGTACCATTCCATAAAAAAATTCTGAAATTTTCTTTTAGATCTCAATATATGCTTTTGAGGGTTAGGAGAGCCTAAAGTTGGTACATCGGAATCACTTGGAGTACATATTTAAAGAAGGTTTCCCAGCCTTCCAAATTAAAAACTCGAAAGGTATAATTTGATAGCTTTTTCAGAATTTTGGAAAATAGTTCTTTCCACGAGGCAATGCAAAGAGAGTTAGCTAGGAGGGGGACTCCCAAGTATTTTGAGGGTAAGGAACCATAATAAAAACCCAAGACCCTGGCTAGGAAGGCTTGGATCGGATGGGGAGTATGAAAAAAAATAAATTCAATTGTCTTTCTTCAGGAGCATACCTGAAGCGGCCTAGAATTTTCCCAGGATGCCAACGATTTGCAATGTTGGTTCTTGAGTTGATTCATGATAAAAAATATTTTAGTTGACAATTTTTTTATCAGTTATTTTGATAGAGGTTCCCAAAAAGAGGAGGCCATGCGGGCCGTTGATGCTTCTAGCTAACTTGATGAGGCGGCTGAGACCCTCGGCCACAATGATAAAGAGGAAAGGCAATAGCGAGTCCCCCCGAAGGAGACCCTTAGAAGGACATAAGGTAGAAGGGGGCGAGATGTTAACCAGGATAGAAAAGAAGGGCGTCACAATTAATGATCTAATCCATATCACCCAATCCTCAACAAATCTAAACGCCTGAAGGATTTGTAGTAGATAGTACCAACAAAGTTTGTCATATGATTTCTAGAGGTATAGTTTGAGAAATATACCTCTTTTTTTATAAGTTTTCAATGAATGGAAGCTTCATGACTATTCTGTCTAGGATCTACCTCCCTTCCACAAACCCATACTTCTCCAAGTTTATGATTTGGTAGAGGATGGTTTTCAAGTGGCGAACAATAATTGAAGAAAGGATCTTATATATTATGTTCTAGAGGGAAAGGGGCCGAAATCTGCTTGGCATATAAACTTATTTAGTTTTTTCGATCAAAGTAATAAAGGTTTCATTTATTCCTAACCAAACCTGCTTGAGCCTTCGGGACTCCTCCAACACCTCTACAATATCCATCCCCAGGATTGGCCAACATGCCTTGAAGAAGTTAGATGTAAATCCATCTGGTCCTGGTGCCTTATTTGAGGGCATGCTCTTAATTACCGATTCCACCTTGTCTCTGGAAACCAGGTAGAGTAGTGTCACATTCTGCTCTGTTGTGATCAATCATGGCACATGGAAAGTTATTCTGGCTATATCCTCTCACCGTTCATGCCCTTCTTCTATCAGTAAGGAGAAAAAACAGGAGATCAAAACTGTTTCCATATTCTCGTGTCGTTCTAATCTATTCCCTTCTTCAAATATTAGGGAGGTAGTGTGGTTTTTTTGTCTGTGACTTATCATAGATAGGTGACAGAACTTAGAGCTTCATTCCCCTTCTCTCAGCCATCAGACTTTGGATTTCTTTCGCCACAGAGTTTCTTCCTGGAGCCTCCGCTCTTCTACTTCTGTGATCAATCTCCCTTCTTCTGAAACTAGTTCCTTTTTCTGTCCTTCACATACCATCTTCATTTGAACAAACACATCTGATCCTCTCACTTCCACTTTTATGCAAATATGTCCCTAAACTCTCTGTGGTTCGAATTTTTGATTTTCATCTCAAGGGCCTTAAGTCTCTAGTGGAATACCTACATGTGGATTTCAGGATCCACTTCAAGCTCCTTCCACTAGTCATCGATCTTGTTGAAGAAACCTGGGTTTCTCAAAAAAAGGCTCTCGAATCAGAAGTGCTTGATCTTAGGGGGTGGAGACAATGAGATGTTGAGGCATATGGGCCAATGATATGAACCCATGAAAGGAAGACTATATACCTCCATGGTGAGATACTTCAAGATTAGGTTTTCCGATAACTAGAGTCTATCCAAATGGCAGACTATCTGGTGTCGACCTCCTAATCGGTTATTCCTAGTGTGGAGCCTTGTTTTAGTACTAATATCCTTGAACCACAAATCCTCTATGAGATTGTTGAATGCTTGAGAGGTAGATTTGAGTCTTCTAAATCCTCCTCTTTTCTCCTCTAGGGTCCAAATGATATTAAAGTCTCCTCCAATGATCCATTCCAGATCAGACCTAGTCGCAAATCAATAGATGGAAAATGTCCATGGGCATCAATCCATGATAAACATCAAAACAATTACTTTATAATACATCTCACATTACTAAGACTTATAAAAGTCGTATGAAATTATTATTATTAGTACACAAACGATTTTGTTATAATACCATGGATCAATAAGTTATAAATAGTCTTTGTTACAATATTACATGTCAATATCATGGTTTATCAATACCGCATTTCTAAAAAATCATAACTAGCTTCATATTATATTTTTTTTCTCATTAATCAATCTGATTAAAAATTAGAAAACAATTGATTTTATTTAGAATATTTTCTAGATAGTAAATCCTTCATCTACACCTAATAATTATTAATAATTAAATAAAAATTCCAGAAACCCTATTTGACACATTTATACTATCTACGTAAACATGTTACAATGCCATACAATGCCATTAATGGAATAATAAATTATATTTTGGTTACATCCATTAATAATTATTAGAATATGTAATTCCTACTTGTCTCAGTTGTGACTTTCTATGTATGGAGTCTCTTGCTATTCCATAGGAGTTAGCTAAATCTATAGGTTCCTAGTTTTGTGTGCGGTTGAGAAATTCTCTCAACTAACTTATTGTGCATCTAAGATCGTTTCCCTATCTTGATAGAATAATTGGTGTATATATGTAATCCTCTTTGATTAATAGAAGGTAGCGTGCATGCTCAGATTTTAAGTTAGTATCAAAGCCCGTTTGGGCGCGGCCTTAGCTCCTCATGGGCAAAGGGAAATAGAGAGTAGTGAATGTTTTTCCATCATCTAGTTAAACCTGTAGCGAATTGTATATATATTTTTTGTGACTTGGAGTGACGTGCAACCTTGGCTGGCTACGTGTTTAGAATATCCTGATTGTATTTGACCTGTCTAACCAGGATCTCATCAATATTTCAACGTGATTAAAGAGACGAGACAGTGAGAGGTTATTTGACGTTTTTTGGTATTCGGCGCTGCAGAGCAGGTTTTTTACGCTTAGCACCGAGGGTTTGTGAGTAGAGGAAAATTATAATCCTCGGTATCTCAACTCGCGATATCTCCTTTGAAGCAAGAACAAAAGTCGAGAGATGGTGAATCTCGTAGACATTGTAGTCTCTGGATTAATAAATCATTTGTTAGCCTTTACATTTCTTTAGTGTTTGCGCAATTGAGGGTGAAACTCTCAAATAATATATTTTTTTGTTTGAAAGCCATGGATAACAGGGATCAAACGGTACTATGAGCATAGATGTTTTTTTTTAAATTTCTGTGAGTGTGTAGTGTTGTACAAAGTAAATCATGGAGAGACCACATCAAGCACATGGATTTCTTCGAAGCCGAGTAATGTTTCTCAATAGGCAAAATATCTACAATGGGGGCATCTTCTTTATTGCATGCTTTAGCACTGCACAGGCATGGGTTCGAGTTCGCCCTCAAAGAGAATGCAACAACAGAAGACCTATGGTGGATGAGCATAGAAGATTAGGAATTGTGAAGAAAATAGTGCCTAGATGATGAAGTCCCAGCGATTCCTGCTCGTGATCATGCTGGGTGCCGTGTTGTTGTTGATGCTCAGCACTGAGCTTACATAGAGAATGGTTGGGGACAATATTGTTAACCGAACAATGTTTCCAACTTTACTTATTAACAATGATATGATGGGGCCCAGCCCTCAAGCCCGACCTGTACTCTAATAAATTAATAGAAATTACACAAGGTATCGGTAACTCACCTTTGGGTTTATCACAGCGCAAACGTAATTCACATCGATTCCATCCTACATGTCATATTAATGCCATTTAACTTGTAACGACAACAGTCATGTGACTTGTTTAATCCGTGGTTCGATACAACAGATGCTCCGTATGATTTGTTGATTTTTAACAATCGTTGGTTTCAGATGGTATTAATTAGCCAATTGTTTGGCCTGTACATGCTTCCAGTTTCTTCAACACCTGTCACCTTGCCTTGGGTTTCGCCCTTCTGAATTATTGAAACCCTATACCAATAACTTCACTATCATTTCCATTGTTTTCGCTCTTCTGTAATGGTTTCTGTTTCTCCCGGTGTCGCGAGGGTTTCAAGTCTATTAACCTTCCTTTCAACTAGTTTTTCTCGTCCAACTCTGCTTGCACGAATCAAGTTTGGCCTGTGATGGCGCTCACGGTGATCTCCAGTTCGCCTTCTTGTTTCCTGACTTTCGTTTTTGTTGATTATAGTTGGAATCGTTGTTTGTCACTGTTTAATTTCTTGATCATTTTGCAGGTTCATAACTTTCTCCTGTCGGCGCTGCAATCCAGCTACGTTGTGGTGATTTTAAACTTCGGCACGTCTCTTCTCGGCCAGAAGCTAACTTGTCCTTCTCTGATTCAACTTCTTCTACACATTTTCCTTGTTCTCACGTTGTGGCTCCTTGCGAGCAGGGTCCAATGCTCTCATCCGATGATTCGTTTTCTGTCGACGCCCTCATTTAGGTATGTGCCTGTCAATCCACCTCTGTCATGAAATTTCAGTTGCTTTCACTGTTTGATTCGTGGCTAACATACGTCGCATTTTCTCCCTGCAGGTTCCAAATCTCCTCCTGGGTTCATTGTTGTCCAAACCCTCGACTTATAAACGGGTAGAATCAATTCCGTTCTTTATCATTTTCTCTCGTATTCTGGCTGTAAACCTGGTTAGTCTATAGGTTCAGTTTTCTGTCAGCAAGTCTGTAACGAATTGGAAATACTAGTGGTTCTGTGTTCTGTAACCACTGTCTCACAGTTTTTACGCCCAGTCATTCTATTGAGGAAATTTTTCTTTGCTACAGGTTGGGTGCATGTAGGTTTCTGTGTCGTTTTGTTTGGCTGTAAGTCATGGTTGTCAAGAACCTAACCTGTAATTGGCTCACTCGAAATGTATATGCTTTGACTGCTTCTATGGACAGTTCAGACTCGTCTTACAGTACTTTCATGTTACTCTTTGTCAATGTAAACATGAAAATTCTAAATGAAATTTTATTCTATTCGGAAGAATTATGAAAGCATGCAATTTTCGGTTTACCTGTAATTGAATGATGTTCTGACAGTTCTCTCTTTGCTTGTTTCCTAAATGAATGTTTTAGACTCGTTCAAGTTCTGACATTCTGTTATTGTTTTTCTTTCTGATGCAATCTCGTTAATATGTCGTTGGTCCGCACCTGTGTGTGCGTTAGAACCCTTTCTCTATCCACTTATTTCAATGCTATGACGTGTTTTTCCAGGTTATAGTTAGTAGACATAAATAATACAGTAAAGAAAAATATAATGGAGCAGTAATAATCACAGATACTATCTTTTACACAGATGGTTTCTCTTTCAGACAACAGTTCAGTCTTTTTTTTGTTCTGTAGAAGAAAAATCTCTCTCTTTTTTTTTTCCAAGGGAAAAAAAATCTAGCAAGTTACATTCTGTTTTTCGTTTTGTACACTTTGCTTCTTTTCAGTTGAACTACCAACCATCCTGTATAACTACCTTTCCTAAATAAAATAAACTCTGTTAATTAATGCACTGTCTGACTTAACCTTTCTACTCCTAATGTCTCTTCCCCCAACAGTAACTAAGAGAATGAAAAAAAATAAACATGCTAACGATAACAACAATAAATAAATAAAAACAATTCTCAGGTACTATGACCTGTCTAGAAAACAAACGTAACCAATGAGACAAAAATCCGTCCAACTTTGCCTACTCCGAGTCAGATGCTCCTGCATCAGGCTCCCGGGGTAACAAAAAGTCATGGCTCCATTCCATGAGTTCATCCACCGAATAGCCCTCCTTCTGAATCTGATTTGTGTCAAGCCAGGAGCTGTCCTCAATGGGACGGTTCTTCCACTTGACCAGATATTTCAGATACTCCTTCCTGCGTGTACGCTTGGCTACCTGTGTATCAAGGATGCCCTCGATCTCAAGGGGTTGCGCCGTAGGCATTTGTCTCATCCACGATCTCTGATCAATTTGGGTGTCTTGCTCTGGCCTTGCTATCTTATCATACTCAGGACTGGAAAGATACGGAAATAGGTCTGCTACATTAAAAATAGGTGAAATGCCTAGCCCCGGCGGTAATTGGATTTCATAAGCATTTGCAGAAAACTTGCATAGAATTTTACAGGGGCCTATTTTTTTAAATTTCAGTTTATTATAATCCCCTTTTGGAAAACATTCCTTGCGCAAGTGTGAAAGAACGTCGTCCCCAACGTTAAGTTGAACTGCTCGCCTTTTTAAATCTGCATTCTGTTTGTATTTTTGGCTGTTGTCTTGCAGTTTTAATTTCACTTGTTCATGCAAATCGCTTATTGCTTGGGCGAAATCTTCTCCATCGGCGCTTCGTTTTTCAAGTTTTCCCAAATCCCGCAGCTCATGTACTCCGTGAGGATGTATACCATAACGAACCTGAAAAGGACTGTAGCCTGTGCTGCGATTTGGTGAATCATTGTATGCAAATTCCGCTTGAGCAAGTACGCGATCCCACATTCGCGAATTTTCACCTATCAAACTTCGTAGCAAGTTTCCTAAGCTCCGGTTTACCACTTCCGTCTGCCCATCAGTCTGTGGGTGGTAGGCAGAGCTGAAATTTAACTGTGTGTCCAAATTTTTCCATACAGTTCACCAAAAATGTCCTGTGAAATGCACATCTCTGTTAGAAACAATGGATCTTGGTAAGCCATGTAGTTTGATGATTTCTGTGAAAAACAAGTGTGGTACGTGAGTGGCATCACTGGTTTTCTGACAGGGTATAAAATGCGCCATCTTCGAAAACCTGTCCACTACCACCATTACTGAATCAAAACCTCGCTGTGTCCTAGGTAGACCCAAGACAAAGTCCAAACTGACTGAATCCCATGGTCTACTTGGAATGGGTAGTGGCGTATAAAGTCCTGCATTCTGACTGTGACCTTTTGCTAACTGACACATTTTACATCTACTTACATACCTCGACACGTCCCGTCGTAATTTCAGCCAGTAGTAAAAATGCTCTATCTGGGATAATGTTTTGTCTATGTCGAAATGTCCGGCTAGACCTCCATTATGCTTTTCCCGAATAATGTTCTCCCTCATTGAACAGTCGGGAATGCACAACTGTCCTCCCCTAAACAACAATCCTTCTTACAGATTATAGTCCAACCATGGACTATTATTCCGTAGCAAAGGGTTTTGACACGCCTCATGAGCCTCCTTAAAATCTGTATCTGTCTGATATAAATCCTTTAAATGTTGAAAACCCAATACCTGCACCATACTCTCCTGCAAGAGAAAAGCTCTTTTGCTCAATGCATCTGCCACCTTGTTGGACTGCCCGCTACTATGTTTCAATACAAATGTAAAGCTCTGCAGATATTCCACCCACTCTGCATGCTTATGATTCAAATTATGCTGCTGCATAACGTACTGTAAGGCAGAATTATCATAAAATAAAACAAAATCATTACCTAACAAATAGTGCCTCCAGTGCTTCAAAGCTTGAACGACCGCATAAAATTCCTTGTCATAAGATGAATACTTTTGCCTACTTTCGTTCATCTTCTCATTGAAATAAGCGATCGGTATGTCCTCTTGGCTAAGTACTCCCCCAATGGCCGTACCGCTGGCATCACAACGAACTTGAAAAAGTTTGTTGAAATCTGGAAATATTAAAATCGGTCTCTCCGTGATCTTCTTCTTTAAAGTCTGAAAACTGTTCTCTGCTGCTTCAGTCCAGCGAAAAGGCTGATTTTCCTTCTTAATTGTGTCCAACATGGGTGCGCAGATCCCACTAAAATCTTTGATAAATTTCCTGTAAAAGCTTGCTAATCAATGAAAACTTTGAACCTCGAACAAATTCTTTGGGGATGGCCAATTCACTATAGCTGCAATTTTCTCTGGGTCCATCTTTAACTCATTTTCTGCAATCACGAAGCCCAGATAAACTAATTCCCATTGAAAAAAAGTACACTTTTCAAATTTATCAGCAGGTTGTTCTGCTGCAATCTTCTCAATACACTTCGAACATGTTGGAAGTGTTCCTCCTTCGTTTTGCTGAAAATCAAAATGTCATCCAAATAAACAATCACAAATTTCCCAATGAACTCTTTCAACACTTCGTTCATTAGGTGCATAAATGTACTAGGGGCGTTACTCAAACCAAATGGCATCACCAACCATTCGTACAACCCTTCATTTGTCTTGAAGGTTGTCTTCCATTCATCCCCTTCCCGAATCCAGATGTGATGGTAACCACTCTTCAAGTCAATCTTCGAAAAATATGCTGCCCCACTTAAACAATCCATCATGTCATCCATTTGCGGTAGTGGAAACCTGTACCTGATCGTAATCTTGTTAATAGCTCTTGAGTCTGTGCACATTTTCCATTCGCCACCTTTCTTAGGAGCTAAAACTGTTGGGACTGCATAGGGACTCATACTCTCCTTGATCAACCCCTTATCAAGCAATTCATGTACCTTTCTTAGGAGCTAAAACTGTTGGGACTGCACAGGGACTCATACTCTCCCTGATCAAACCCTTATCAAGCAATTCCTGTACAACAAAATTAACATCATTATCTTCAATCTGTTTCAAAAACTCTTTTCCCCCCACAAGTAATGCCTTCACTCCACTAGCTTCTGCTGTATTTTCCTCCTTGATGGGCACAAGCATGTGCTTTATCCCATCCTTGACAAACTTGTAACAGTTTGTCTTCCCATCATGAGTTACTTTTCTGTCATACTGCTAGGGTCTTCCTAACAGTATATGACATACATCCATTGACATAATGTCGCAAATAATTTTATCCTTTTATCTGCCTATATGGAATTCTACTTCACACTGTTCATCAACTAACAATTGATGTCCCTTTTGCAACCATGACACTTTGTAAGGTGTGGGATGCTTCAGCCTTTTTAGTCCCAACTTCTCCACCATTTCCGTGGCCACCAAATTATCAGTACTCCCACTGTTAATTATCAGTTTGCAGCACTTACCCTGTGATTTGCAAATTGTCCAGAACAAGGCCTTCCTTTGATCTGGTTCCACAATTTCTTTCGCTGGTTTAATCAATACCTTGTTCAGTACCAAGGCTTCCCCTGTCTCTGGTACATTTTCCACTTCTTGGGGGGGTGCTTCCGCCTCCTCCATTTGGGCAACATACGTTCCTCTCCCACCTGCTGGTTCTCCCTCAGGACATTCATACGACTTGTGCCCCCACTTGTGGCACCTATAGCACTGGACAGCTCCTCTGCCACGACCATTACCTCTTCCTTGCTGGTATGGTCATCCCCCTCTAGTGCTACTGTCCTTTTCTACTGTTCCTGCAAATTTGGAACTGCTGCCTTCTTCATTGGAACTTGTACCCCTGCCTCTGCCAAAAGCCTTCCCCTTTCCTCTGCCAGATCTGCCTCCTCTTCTGGCATTCTGCTTCCTGGTTATCTTCTCTTCTGATTTAAAGGCACACTGATATGCCTCGTCTATAGTCCTAGGCGAGAGAATACTGATTTCGTCCAATATCTCTCCTCTCAACCCATTTACAAATATTGTTGTTTTTTCGAGGTTATCCTCTATATATCTTGCCCTCAAATTCAACTTTTAGAACTCTTCCGTATACTCCTTGACTGTTAACCCCCTTTGCCTCAGATTCTGTACTTACCTATATAGCATAATCTGATAATCTTTGGGCAGAAACTTTTCTTTCAGCTTGGCCTCCATCCTGGCCCACTTCTTTATAGGCTGTTTATTTAGCCTTTTCCTTTCTGCCTGAACGATGTCCCACCACAAGGACGCATGTCCTTTAAGCTTGGTGGCAGCGAATTTTACTCGCTTGTCCGCACTGATTTCTTCAAAATCAAAATATTTGTTCACTTCACTAAGCCAATCCAGCAACACATCTGCCGACAAACTCCCGTCATAAGTAGGAAGTTCATGTTTTGGCTTATTACTGGATAACAAAACTGACCTTAATAATCTGAGTTCAAGTCCTTCCCCTTCAAAACCATCTGTCGCTTCAGCCACCTCTTCGTCACTATCATCCCCTCCTTCAGGGTCTCTTATCCTTCCAGCTTCTACTGCTGCCAATTGTGCATTCAAAATGCGGATTTCCTCCCTCAATCCTTCTTCTGCTATTCTACGAACTACTCTTCCTCTTCCTCTTCCTCGTCTACCAACTTCCATCCTTTCCTGCTTACTATAGCAACTGCTTTGATACCACTTTGATGGGGCCCAGCCCTCAAGCCCGACCTGTACTCCAATAAATTAATGGAAATTACACAAGGTATCGGTAACTCACCTTTGGGTTTATCACAGCGCAAACGTAATTCACATCGATTCCATCATACATGTCATATTAATGTCATTTAACTTGTAACGACAACAATCCTGTGACCTTTTTAATCCGTGGTTCGATACAATAGATGCTCCATATGATTTGTTGATTTTTAACAATCGTTGGTTTCGGATGGTATTAATTAGCCAATTGTTTGGCCTGTACACGCTTCCAGTTTGTTTGACACCTGTCACCTTGCCTTGGGTTTCGCCCTTCTGAATTATTGAAACCCTATACCGATAACTTCATTATCATTTCCACTATTTTCGCTCTTCTGTAATGGTTTCTATTTTTCCCGGTGTCACGAGGGTTTCAAGTCTGTTAACCTTCCTCTGAGCTGGTTTTTCTCGTCCAACTCTGCTTGCACGAATCAAGTTTGGCCTGTGATGGTGCTCACGGTGATCTCCAATTCGCCTTCTTGTTTCCTGACTTTCATTTTTGTTGATTACAGTTGGAATCGCTGTTTGTGACTGTTTAATTTCTTGATCATTTTGCAGGTTCATAACTTGCTCCTGTCGGCGCTACAATCCAGCTACGCTGTGGTGATTTTAAACTTCGGCACGTCTCTTCTCGGCCAAAAGGTAACTTGTCCTTCTCTGATTCAATGTCTTCTACACATTTTCCTTGTTCTCACATTGTGGCTCCTTGCGAGCAGGGTCCAATGTTCTCGTCCGATGATTCGTTTTTTGTCGGCGCCCTCGTTCAGGTATGCGCCTGTCAATCCACCTCTGCCATGAAATTTTACTTGCTTTCATTGTTTGATTCATGGCTAACATACGTTGCATTTTCTCCCTGCAGGTTCCAAATCTCCTCCTAGGTTCGTTGCTGTCCAAACCCTCGACTTATAAACGGGTAGAATCAATTCCGTTATTTATCATTTGCTCTCGTATTCTGGCTGTAAACCTGGTTAGTCTATAGGTTCAGTTTTCTGTTAGAAATTCTGTAACGAATTGGAAATACGAGTGGTTCCGTGTTCTGTAACCACTATCTCACAGTTTTTACCCCCAGCCGTTCTGTCGAGGCAAATTTTCTTTGCTGCAGGTTGTGTGCATGTAGGTTTCTGTGTCGTTTTGTTTGGCTGTAAGTCATGGTTGTCAAGAACCTGACCTGTAATTGGCTCACTCGAAATGTATATGCATCGACTGCTTCTATGGACAGTTCAGACTCGTCTTACAGTACTTGCATGTTACTCTTTGTCAATGTAAACATGAAAATTCTAAATGAAATTTTATTCTGTTCTGAAGAATTATGAAAGCATGCAATTTTTGGTTTACCTGTAATTGAATGATGTTCCGATAGTTCTCTCTTTGCTTGTTTCCTGAATGAATGTTTTAGACTCGTTCAAGTTCCGACATTCTGTTATTGTTTTTCTTTCTGATGCAATCTCGTTAATATGTCGTTGGTCCGCACCTGTGTGTGCGTTAGAACCCTTTCTCTATCCACTTATTTCAATGCTATGACGTGTTTTTCCAAGTTATAGTTAGTAGACATAAATAATACAATAAAGAAAAATATAATGGAGCAGTAATAATCACAAATACTCTCTTTTACACAGATGGTTTCTCATTCAGATAACAGTTGAGTCTTTTTTTTGTTCTGCAGAAGAAAATTCTCTCTCTCTTCTTTTTTTTCCAGGGAAAAAAAAAATCTAGCAAGTTACATTCTGTTTTTCGTTTTGTACACTTTGCTTATTTTCGGTTGAACTACCAACCGTCCTGTATAACTACCTTTCCTAAATAAAATAAACTCTGTTAATTAATCCACTGTCTGACTTAACCTTTCTACTCCTAATGTCTCTTCCCCCAACAGTAACTAAGAGAATGAAAAAAATAAACATGTTAACAATAACAACAATAAATAAATAAAAACAATTCTCAGGTACTATGACCTGTCTAGAAAACAAACATAACCAATGAGACAAAAACCCGTCCAACTTTGCCTACTTCAAGTCAGATGCTCTTGCATCATGATATGTTGTTGACCCTCCCAAGCCCCTGGCTACTAAGCAATCCAATTCCCAATTCACTACATAGGGTCTCAAGAAACCTGATTTCATGAAGGATTTTGTATTGCCTCATATGTGTATGGAATTATGGTAAGTGTTTTTGGATTATTCAAGTTTTTTTATTGAGTTTATCCAGCTCAATGGGTGGTGATGTTGTTAGAATTGGCTACTCTAGCAAATCACACCTATATGAATAAGAAAATCCAATACAACTAATTGACAATGACACTAAAGATGCCAAAGGAAATTTCAAAAGATGAAGTAAAGGAGAAGCAACAATTATTATGATAGAAAACAAAGTAAATGTTTGTGTGAGTTAGTGTGGATTTATGGGATAGACTCATATCATAGTATCACATACATTTGTTAGCAAGTCTAGGATGTTTGATAATGGTCTTTTTAAAGTATGTATTTGGTAACTCCAAGAGTTGGAGTGTGTAATGTAAGCCTGATGAGGCATATGTATCCCCATGAAGTTCGTGGTAATATGAAAACCAATTTGTAATTTCAGGTTTGTGGCTAGCCAAAAACCACGTGTGAGAGTGAAGTGGAGAAGGATTCCTATAGGCATGGCTTAGGGTCAAGCGAAAATACCCTTGACATGGTTGAGGGTGAGCTGAGAAAACCCTGGGCTTGATTGCGTCAGGTCGCCAGTGAGCTCGTGTTGGTAGAGCCAGAGAGCTCATGCTGAGGAGTGTCGTTGAGCTAGAGAGCTTGTGCTGTGGAGCGTCGTGGAGCCATAGAGCTCGTGATGAGGATTGTCGAGTGAAGCCAGGGAGTTTTTGCCTGTTGAGTGAGAGAGCTCATGATTCAGATCGTCAAGTGAAGTGAAAGAGCTTCTACCTGTTGAGCCAGAGAGCTCGTAATGCGGATTGTTGAGTGAAGCTAGGGAGCTTCTACCTGTGGAGCTAGAGAGCTCGTGCTTGAAGATCTAGTGAGATCGTGCCAAGTAAGCTTGTGAGCCTTAGTCGTTGGAGTGCCCTAGTGGAAAATTTGAGGCCCTTGGTGGCTGAGTGCCATTGTTGGCATGGTTGAGCGTAATCCGATAAAACCCATAGCATGGTTACGGGTAATCCGATAAAACCCACGTTGTAGTGAGATTTGCAAGCACAGGTACATTTATGTAGTGATAATGGTTGAGAAAACCACGTATGAGAAGGACATCCTACGAGATTAGTGTTTGCAGCGGTTCACACCCATGCATTCTGGTGGATGGTTGCTCCTTTATATGGATGTCGACGTATCATTTTTTTTGTTATGTTTGACCACAACTCAGATTGATATCGAGACAAGTAGTCATTAAGAGGGTGAGTTGGAATATGTAATTCTACTTGTCTCAACTGTGACTTTCTATGTATGGATTCTCTTGCTATTCCATAGGATTTAGCTAAATATATAGGTTCCTAGTTTGGTGTGTAGTTGAGATATTATTTCAACCAACTTATTGTGCATCCAAAATAAAACGTATATACTTCATGTATATATGTAATCTTCTTTGGTTAATAAAATGTAGCGTGCATGCTTAAATTTTAAGTATAATAATGCAACATAGTAATCTCATCAATATAACTTATTATATCATGGTTATTTTAAACTTTTAATAATATGTTATACAATTCTCTAATGGCAAAAAACAACCTTACAATCATAATATGGTAAAATTCTCATTTACTCACTTCATAGCTACGCACTTCATATTTACTGAAATGCGAGTACAACGTGGTAATATAATTCACATTTACTCCATAGTTACGCAATTCATATTTAATGAACATACGGATGTCATCAATATAAGTTATTATTATAACTTGTAATATGGTAAAATTCTCATTTACTCGCTTCATAGGTACGCAATTCATACGCAATTCATATTTACGGAATGCAAGTACAACGTGGTAATATAATTCTCATTTAGTCACTTCATAGTTACGCACTTCATATTTACTGGAATGCGAGCGCTATTCATGGAGATGAGCCAATGGTGTACACTTACAAAAGGTGCATTGCAGATGTTCTTAATTATGGTAACCTAATGTGTGATGGCCAAGTTTGTTTTATAATGATATTGCATCTACTCCATGCAGGAAAACATAAAGCAATAGCGTCGTTGTCCAGTGGCTGTATTAGTCAAATATTAGGTTGACGATCGAACTTCCAACGTCCAAGTGCAGTTCAACCGAATTGACTATGAAAAAAAAAAGAAGCAAAATGAGTTGTGACTGTCACTCTAATCCATTGGGATGAAAAACATATCCACGTCATAACTCAGTTGCAACAATCCTTTGATATTCCCCAAAGATATTTTCCGCGCCGTAAAATCCATTGCAATCTCAGCTGTACACAGTCTTTTCATGGCGCGTACGTTTTTTTTATGAAGGATGCGGAGGACCACTATGTCTCTATCATTTCTATGGTGCACAGCATCTATTCTTATTTCACTTACAGATGCACACCACACAACAGCCTAGGTTTCCAAGATCCTTCCTATGCCGGTCAGTAAACTATGTCCACCAATCCATATAATGTCGTTTATATTATTAGAAGCAGCGTTCATTATTTACCGTCAGAAAATATTCCCACCGAGTTGCCAAAGAATCAGATTTATTCCACATGGACCTTAGGGGAAAGTAGAGTATGAAATCCTATGGTTTTAGGTTTGGGCCTCGTCGTCATATTTTTTCTTTCTCTTTGTTTGCGGAGTAGTTTTGTTTACAGAGTAGTTTTTGTGCGAATTTTTGTTTACAATAGATATGACACGAGCACACTTTAATTACTCCAAGAAATTAAAATATATATATATATATATATATATATACAAATTGACTTTGTAGTATTTCCTATAGGCTAATGTAGGTTATCTTGTGTTTGTGTATATGCACATAGTTAGTTTTAATTAGACTCAGTTCCATTCCAGTAATTGCATGTAATGTGTTCCTTGCTTTAGTTAATTAACTCTGGTGCTTGCATGCACTGCGTGTGCACATTAAGAGAACGTAAAGCACACATAGCTTCAATTATCTTTAATTATCCATAGTTATTACATGTACAATTAATCTTAACTTAGTTTCTTTTATGTATTAATTCTCAAACCAATATTAACAAATAAAATTTATTTTCAATCCTAATTTTTCTTCTCAACTGTTGTAAGTTTGTGAAATTATTCTTCAGCTAGATCCGTATTTATGCTCTAATAATTTTACATGGTATCAAAGCTACAAATACTTGGAGAAGTTCCATGAACAATATTTTGCAAGTTTGAAGATACGAGCATTGGAAATTATTTGGAGATTTGATTTGTGGATTAGAATATTAAAGAATTTTTGCAATGGTTGCTACAACCAGAAAGTGAAAAGATGGAATTCCCAACTTCCATCATTCTCACTCCATATAATTACTATGAACGGAAGCCAATGATTTTGCTTCATCTTAGGAGCAAAGGCTTGTACCAAATAGTCATGGGAATTGAGACAGAACCAATGTAAGAGGATGAAAAGTCAGATTAGCTTAACATATCTCACATGGCTTATGGAAGTTTGTGTCTATCTGTGTCTCGTGATATTATTTATCAGATCAGAAATATTGAATCCCCATATGAAATTTGGACTCCATTGCAAGGATTACATGGTGATGAAAATGATCTAGAAGAATACCATTTGGAGGCCTAGAGTTCGAGTTATTATAACAGTCATGAAACTGGTGAAGACTCCAATAACGTGGAGAAATATTCTCAAGAGAGTGTTGAACAAGAAGACTATGATTCTTCTATTGCTAATGAGCCTATTGTAGATGAGAATTTTATCTTTTTCAATAAAGAAGACATCGCACGTGAGGAAATATCTTCCTCTACTAGTGATGAAGACACTAATTTCAAAAACATAGAAGAGGACTTTGATTCCTCTATTATTTATGATTTTGATGATGCAGATCTCACGAGGCCTCAATTTAATGATGCTCCACATGCACTCTCAGTTGCAGATCCATGCATGCTCATGCATGCATCTAAGAAAGAATTTATAATACCATGTATGTGCATGCATGCATCCAAAAAGACATCTCTAAAGCCACATATGCACATGCATGCATCCCTAGAGACAACCGTTCCCATGCATGCATATAGGTTACATGAATTAGATCGTCAAATGCATGACAAAGTTGCAATGAATCCATATTGGCATGCAACCATGTATAACGAAATTCGGTCCTTGATCCAAACAAGAGAGTTGATACCTCTAATTCCAAAATCCATGATGGGATCATCGATCTTCAGTAATGTTCGAGTTCTAAGAAGACTGTCGATATCTTCAGGTCAATACTTTCAGTGAGTGGAAGTTTCGATTTTTGCGAGATTGTCTCGTGGTGAAGGACACCATCGCTTAACAATTGTCTTTTCTCTACATTTTTAATTATATTTTTAGGGGGGGTTTGTCTTCCCACTTGGTTTTCCCTCTTTTCTCTTTTCATGCATTGTATATGGGTACCTAAAATGGCCTTGTTGCCGGGACTCATTCATTTTGCATCACACTCACCTAAGTTATGCTTAAGCGGGGGTGTTGGTGTACATGCACATAGTTAGCCTTAAATATCTCAGTTCCACTCTAGTTATTGCATGTGATGTGCACTTGGATTTATTTAGCTAACTCTGATGCTTCTATGTGGTGCATGTGCACATTTTTCATCACGCTCACCTAAGTTATACTTAAGGTGGGTGTTGGTGTACATGCACATAGTTAGCATTAATTAGCTTCAGTTCCACTCTAGTTATTGCATGTGATGTGTTCTTGGCTTTAGTTAGTTAACGTTGGTGCTTGCATGTGGTGCATGCCTACATTAATAGAACATAAAGCACACTTAGCTTCAGTTAGCTTTAATTATCCATAGTTATTGCATGTACAACTAAGCTTAACTTAGTTTCTTTTATGTACTGATTCTCAAACCAATATTGACAAATCAAATTTATTCTTAATTCTAATTTTTCTTTTCAACTCTAGCAAGTTTGTGTAATTATTCTTTAGCTAGATCTATATTCGTGCACTAATAATTTTACATCTTACTTTATACGACTTAAACATCTAATTACTCCATGGGCATGGTGAAGAAAGTGAAAAGATTTGTGCCTAATGACTAGAAATTCCCAAACACTTGAATTCCACCATGGAGAAAAGAAATGTTCTCGTTATCGATGAATGTGTGGAGAAGATTAGTCTCTTTCATTCATTGTCTCATTTGATAGTGCTCATTCTACAAGGCTCATTAAAGATGTATGAAAACATGAGCAGGGCTTTGTATTGTTTTATATATGAGGACTCTTTGGATGAAGAAAATTTTACAAGTGGTGTTTCTCATCCTTATTAATTTAGTATTAGAGATATTGCTATGTAATATTTCATTTAAAAATATTAAAATAATAATTGAAATTAATTAGTTAAAAATAGTAATAACAAAATAAATTAATGTTAGTCATAATTAAAATATTTCAATTTGCACTTTAATTTTACATAACTTTATATAGAGATATAATGTGACGATCATAATGATTAATGACCACTAAGACCAATGCAGTATATCGAACTGAAGAAGAAACATAATCTAATTGTGATTCTTCAAAAGCTTATTTCTATGATAATAAAAAAATGGAAATAAATGCTCTAAGATCTATAGCTCGGTTGACCTAATAAGTGAAGAAGATTGAAAGCATGGGAGATGTTAGGGAAATGAGAGACCATGGAGTCGGAGAATCTAAGAGAAAGTGATTTTCATCTTCCACCCTCTTCTTATTGCAAAGCTCACAAGGTTTCACTTAGAAGTTCATGAGTTCTTATCTTAGTGATGTTTATTTTTTTCTTAGAGCTAATCAAAACAAAAAAATAATTCTAGTTATCATGGGTGGAGGTTGATCACCTCCTTATAATATCTCAGCTTCCTTTTACCCTCGAGATCCTTATCATCCCATAGTTTATCCTTAAATTTGGAGGTGATAGTATATTTTCCATATCCTTTCTTGCCACTATGATCTCTTCATTAATCCCCCAATGGTTGAGTCAAGACTGGGCATCCTTATGCCACCCACTTTTGAGAGGCAAGTGAGGTTTTTTCCTAGAAGAAATTTTGGGAAGCCACTTGGATTGCATATTTTAAAACTTATTCTTATACATTAGATTCTTAAACATAACCTTGTTTTCAATGGGGGAAAGGCTAATTGGGATCCAGAGGATAGGATAGGGGGTATTTCTCTTGATTTTGATATTGTTGGTTATTAATTGCTTTTGAATCATCTCAATATTTATCCACAACTATCTAGATATACTGCAACCCCAAAATTCACATTTGTATAAGACAACAAGTGTGACGAGGGTCAAATCCTTACAATTGTTTTCAAACTCGTAATAAACTTTCCAGCCTCCAATAATCATTTTCTCAATGCTATAATTCCAGTTCAACTAATGAGGAATGTCAATACCCAAATATTTATATAAGAAGATGTAATGTCAATATGCAAAATATGCACTTGATATATAAGATTTTAAAAATATCAATAAAGTTGCTTTCTTATTCAATGTAAGAGATATTTGTAAAAAACATATGATGAGATATGTTTTAACATTTTAACATTTTAATATGGAAAGGGTAAATTACAAATAAAATATTTCAATGTCAACTTCATATATATTATATTAGCCTAAATCCATCTTAATAATATGTATATATATAACCCATACTATATTAATAATAATCATCCTTGATCCTTCTTATCTCCGTATAAATCTTTTTTAGATTAAAAAAAATTGATATCTCCATATTCAAAGTAAACTAAATATATATACATTTAAAACACATGTAACAAACAAAGCATAATTTATGACACTTATAATATTTATTATATGTTTTTTTAATTGAATCCAAAACTGAAAAAAATATAATTATTTTAAAAAGAAATTTCAACCTTTTATTTATAATTATTATTAAAAAACATTTTGTAAATACTGAAATCCATCCCATATATTTATAAGTAAATTAAAATTTCGAAAAACTAATATAATTATAGTAACTATACTTTTAATAAAATTATAAACTCTAGTTTGATCATCTCCATTCACAACTATGCAACCTATTAATGTATACTTTATTATAGTTATTATTTAATTTTGCTCTTAAATGAGATATTAAGATCTTGCCTACTACAAAGTTAAACTTGTGATTCTAAAAATTTATAAGATAAAATTAACCGCAAAATATATCAAAAGGAGCCCAAATAAATAGTGGTAAAAATATATGTGAAAAATAAATAATGGTCAAAAATATGTGAAGAATAATGGCAACAACGTGGTAATGGAGTAGGTCAAACATTTACAGTCGCGCTTTTACACATGGCTTGCTGGTCATAACATTTTGGAAGGGAGTATAGTTCGCAAATTTGCAGAGTCTGGAATTTAGATAGATGAAAAAAAAAATTGGGTAGGGTGAGTGTTTTGGGTAGGATAAGTGTTTGAATCTTATTAGGGTGGAAATAGATTTTGCAATATCAAAAATTTATTATAAGATAATTCAGATTTGACAACTATCATTTAGATTTACAAAAAATTATCAATTTAGATTTACAAAAAATTATCTAACTGAAATTTCCATAAATTTTCTTACTAATTTGAAGCCTGGTTACACTACCGCTTTTGGTACCATTTCGGTGATCTCGTTTCAGCTGAGCACGCAAGTCGACATGAAGCGCGATTCATGGACATAAGCCAGCCACATCTGTTTAATAACGTTATCGCACATACCCACGAAAGGGATCCCTCCCTCGTGAAAAGCACTGGCAACGCTGTCCCGTACCTCTGTCATTTGCATGTTAGGTTGATAATCGAACTTCCAAGTACAGCGCAAGCTAATTGAATGTGGAAAAAAATGGAAAGCAAAAGGACCAGTGCTGATAATCTAATGCATCGGGATGCGTAAAAAACATTTCCCACGTCATAATTTCAGGCGCAAAATTATTTTTCGCTGGAATTTTTTTAAAAACATAATTAATACGATTGTGTAAATAGTTTTATTTTTAATGATATAAATGGATTGGCACTTTCAAAAACCATTAGAATATCTAAAATCTTAATTTAAATTCCTCTAAATTTTTATTTAATTTTGATAAAATCTTGCCAAAATTTACACAATTTCCAAGTCCGCAGCACTGTTGGAATCTCAGAGTCTTTTAGTGATGGGTAGGTTTTTTCTTACTGAGTTGTGTTTAGTGCTATTTTTTGAATGTTTTTTTTATGGATTTTTCAGGTCTAATTTCTCTAAAATTTAACAAAAATTCATTGACAACAGAAGTTTGATGGATAATCTTGCACAATCAAAGCGCCTTAAAAGTTTTTCAGACTACTGAATCCATATATAATAAATAAACCAGAATTTTTCGCCAAATTCAAACATCAAAAATTCCAAAAAAATCACAAAAAAAAACTCTTTTTAATAAATGTACCCTGACACACTGTATCTCTATCTTTTCTATGGTGCACAGCCTCTACTCCACTATTACCTTTCTTACTTCACTTACAGCTGCACACCACACAGCAGCCTTTCACAGCTTCCAGGACTCTTCATTTGGGCTTTGTCGGTCAGGAAAATGTGTGTCAACCAACCCATACAATGAAGTTATTTTATATTATTCAAATGCTCACAGGCAGCGTTCATAATTTGGAGATTCTTTTATTGGACATGGATTTCAGGGAGACTAGAGTGTGAAACCGAAGGTTTGGGCTTTGGGCATCCTTTCACAGCTTCCAGGACTCTTCATTTGGGATTTGTCGGTCAGGACACTTCAGCCTCGGGACTATAAATTGCCCTTAAACCCTTCGAGAATTCCACCATTGAGGAAACAAATGCCATCATTCTCTTCTCCGCTCTCTTAGCTTCCTCCCTTCCACAATCTCGGTACTTGAGCTTTTGATTCTCTTCTCCGCTCTCTTAGCTTCCTCCATTCCACAATCTTGGTACTTGAGCTTTTGATTTTCTTAGATATTTGATAGCATGGCAAACTACGTACAGTTTTCGGTGGGCATTTTAGGTGCTTGCTATTCTCTTTCGTTCTTTTTCACTTTTACTACTTAAAATGCTTTCATTCGCTGCGTTTTAGTTTCAGTTCAATTATTGTCCTCCTCACTTGCATAGATTTGAACTAAACTTCTTGTTAAAGCATTGAACGGTCTCTCAAAACACGAGTGCTTTGTATTGTTTTATGTATCAGGAAACGCAGCTTCCTTACTGCTTTATGGAGCCCCAATGTAAGGCATTTCAGTTTCTTTAAGTATCTTCTTAAGAAAAATTTCAGTTGAGATCAACTAACGTGGCTGTTTAAATTGAACTATAATTCTAACTAGATATTTATATGCAGCATTACGTTTAGGAGAGTAATTAAGAAAAGATCGACAGAGGATTTCTCAGGCTTCCCCTATGCGATAGCTTTGCTAAATTGTCTCCTTTACACGTGGTATGGCTCACCCCTCATCAGCAATGGCTTCGAAAACGTCTTGGTATTGACTGTCAATGGCGTTGGAATCATTCTAGAGCTTCTGTTCGTTATTATCTATCTGAAATTCGCTCCACGCCAATCCAAGGTAGGATTCAAGTCTCATATTCTCTTATCAGGTCATTAGTAATATTCATCAGTTTCTCCATCAGCTAACAAATAATCTCAGAGATTCTACTAAAAAACATCATTATATATGAGAGGACTGCTAAATGTCGAGCAAAGAGCTGAAGCGAAGACTGACTTGAATATATTGAATTGATCGTTTGTTGTTTAGTTAGCAATGGGGACTATACTTGTCGGTGTGATGATGGTGTTTGCAACTATAGCAGCAGCTTCTCAGCTTGCTCTTCATGATCACAAGAGTAGAAAAGCGCTGGTAGGGACTTCGGGAATGATCGTCACGGTGCTTATGTATGCTTCCCCACTTTCCATCATTGTAAGTATATTTCACGGCGTTGTTACATTCAGCAGTGGAATTTATAATATAACATTTGAATCAAATGCCTCTTGACGAGTACTCCATTCTTGAACGTGGACAGAAATTGGTGATACGGACTAAGAGTGCGGAGTTTATGCCCATCCATTTCTCCCTGTTCGCGTTTATTAACAGTTGTTTATGGATGACTTACTTCCTTTTGGACAAAGACCTCATCTTGGCGGTAACATCAATATACAGCAGACTTTTCTACATGTTTTCTTATATTTTTTTATGGAATCGTCACTAAAGATATATATAGAAACTGAGTTTCATACTGTATTTCGGTCAATGCAGTGTCCAAATATCGTTGGTCTACCATTGGCAATAAGTCAGATAGTACTGTATTGTATGTACCGGAAGCGACCAATTCACGAAGAACAGAAAGTATTGGACCGACATGATCCAGAGATTGGATTGAAAGAGATCCTCAATTCGGACGAAACAAATTCCAACTGCCAAGATAACGGGGAAATGCGGAGCAAAGTGCCTGAAGATAAACCCAGAAGTGGTTAAAAGATGTACTCTATTAATCAAGATGTCCAAACGTGGAGGAGTCTGAAAATAATTTGTGGAAGTGGGTTGTACTGAATGCAAACTTTTATCGGTATTGTTTCGGGCCATTGTTCTGTTTGTTACAAATTTTTTATTTTATTTTAAGAACACATAGTAAGTTATAAGCCTTTTACGGATTTTATTGGTCTTTTTGATGGCCTTACTGGGTTGAGAAACACCCTTTATGCTTATGTATAATTGATTTGCTCAGGAAAATGCAGTACACCAATTCCGTTTGCTCATGTATAATTGATTTGTTTAGGAAAGTGAACAGTACACCAAATCCGAATTGTGAGCCATAAGTATTCTAGCATTGGGCCATGAGATTCTAATTGCTTCATAATTTGTTGGTCTATATCTATGTTGTTATCAATGGACATTGAATGCGAAGAAAAGTGAACATTATATTGTTATCAATGGACATTGAATGTTAAGAAAAGTGAACATTATTTTATTATTATTAATATCAATGGACATTGAATGATAAGAAAAGTGAACATTATTTTATTATTAGTAGTTGTGTATATCTGTATGGATATTTTATGATCAATATATTATTATTAACAATTTATATCTGTATAGATATTTGATGATAAAAAAGTGATTATTATTTTCGGAATATTATTACTAGCATAACTACATTATATTTACTAATGTGGTTGATATACATAGATAGACATATATAAAATAGATTTACAATCATATTCACCAATGTGGTTGATATACTCCAATAGACCTATAATAATAATAATATATATTAATAATATTATAATATTTATTAATAATATATATCAATAATATTAATAATATAATAAATAATAAATATTAATAATATTAAAATATTATTGATATATTAATAATATTATAATAATTATTAATAATATTAATATTTATTGATATATTAATAATATTATAATATATATTAATAATATATATTAATATATTAATAATATTAAACCTAAAAACATAAGAAAGTAATAAACTTTAACAATTAGTATATTAAACTCAAGAGATTAATAAAGCATATGAAACACTAAAAAACATACTCAAGTTGAAGAAATTAATAAACACTAATAATTAACCCAAGGGTTCGTAATATTATAAATTAAAAGAACTAATAAACCCAAGGGTTTAATATTATAAACCAAAGGAATTAGTGAACCCAAGGAAATTGATTTAAACATTGAGACAATTTTTGTCACAATGCGACGTTGGACCAACTATGACCATGGTTGGCCATGGGTGATTTTCATATTGAGACAATATTTGTCAGAATGTGACATTTGGTCATAGATGACATTGATCAATAATTCATATTATAAACCAAAACAATTAATAAGCCTAATGGTTTAATATTATAAACCAAAGGAATTGGTGAACCGAAGGGAAAACCATCACCCAACAAATTATAAACCAAAGGAATTGGTGAACGCAAGGGAATTGATTTAAACACTAAGACAATTGTTGTCACAATGCGACGTTGGACCAACTATGACCATGGTTGGCCATGTGTGATTTTCATATTGAGACAATCTTTGTCAGAATGTGACATTTGATCATGCATGACATTGATCGATTATTCATATTATAAACCAAAAGAACTAATAAACCTAAGGGTTTAATATTATAAACCAAAGGAATTGGCTTTACCTAAATTGGGGCCAGTAGCTTATAAATTTGCTCTACCTAGTCATATTAAGGTTCACAATATTTTTCATGTTTTCTTATTGAAAAAGTATGTACATGATCCTGCTCATGTAATTGATTGGACTGTCATGTAGATGGAAACCAAAGGGGAATTTCTTATCGAGCCCCTTCCTATACTAGCATGGGAAGAAATCGAGCTCCGGAATAAGACCGTAGCTAGGGTGAAAGCGTAGTGGAGGCACTTTATACCTGAGGAAGCTACTTGGCAGCGAGAAAAGGAAATGAAAGAGAAAATCCATCACTGGTTGAGATGTGAACTGATATTTTGCAACACCGAGGAGAATGTTTTGTTTTAGAAGGGGAATATGTAATATCCCTATTTTTTAGAAGAGAGGAATAACCTGTTTCTAAGTTTTTTTACTAACCCAACATTTCGGACTTCCCAAGTGAGTACATCATCAGGGATAGACGTCAAATGTATTTTAAAAAGTTGAGAGGAATAAGGAAAATGAGAGGAATAAATACTGAATGATGAGGAGTTTTTAAGAAGGTCGGTTTGATGAATGATAATATTATTTTTAACTGATGTTAATATAATTTAGTTGGATTATGAATTTATTTATGGAATTATGTATTTAAAATCATTTTAATTAATTAATCAATTATGTCTTTATAATGTCAATAATTAATTAATCTACTAATTTATTTTGTTTTAATCTAATGTAATTAATTACTAAGAAAAATATAAATATTTAATTAACTTACTATTTCATTTTGAGTTAAATTAATACATCTAAACTAAATTATATATTTTCTATTGTTTATTTTAATATAATTTATTTATTTATTTATCATCTTCTTCTTCGTTTTTATTTATTTATTTATTTATAGAGTGTTAAGTAATGTTAAACCCTCTCGAATTAGAAGTAATATTCTTATGGGAATGGTTTTCATTTGCACTATACAGTTTCATGGTGCCATAGGTTTAGCGATTCTTTATTTTTCGAGTAGAACATATAAGTATTTAATGTAAGGTATTTGATGTAACCTATTGGGAACTTAAAAAACACATTGAAAATACTACTCAATGCGATATATTTGGGGTTGTAAATAAATGAGATAAATAGAGATACAAACTATAAACTATAGAGACTATTGAGAATCTTTAGATACATTGATAGATATAGATAGATAGTGACATGGGAATTTTTTTCTTAACATTCAAAGAAGGAAAAACATTTACTTGAAGAGAGGTTGGTTCAAGTTAAATATAGTTATTAGTTTATTAGAATACTTTATACAGGTTGGGTTAGCCCAGAGCCAAGTTAGAACATTAACAACTTGAGGCAATCCTTGTTGTACAAACGGGTGGGAAAATGAATTATTTCGTAACTAAGAACATGAACATTCAAAGAAACATGGTGGAATGTTCGGGGATTTTGTTTTTTTTACTTTCAAAGAAAGAAAAATAGTTAATTTAAATAGTTAAATAACACCCACATTTATTCAAAGAGACAAAAATTAAAAATAGAACCATGCAAATCCATATTCCAGTAACTTAAAAAACTCCCAATAAAACTGAGATTTTTCAAATGGTTAAATAACACCCTGCGAGATCTACCGACTATCAACTTTGTCACCCTGTCCTAGGTTCTAACCCAACAAGAAATAGTCAAATTATTTATTTTTTTAAATCTGAGAAGGACCAGTTTATTCCCCCTAGCTGAGCTGGTAAAACTAGCAACCTTGGGACTGGTAAGATGTTCTACACACTCTTCTAAATGTTATTGGTAGTTAAAAAAAACATAAACCGTAGCAGAGAATGCATTAAAATATTACATTGAAGTCTAAGTAATCAGAGAAGGGGATATTTTGAAGTCACAATTAGAGTATTGGTACTTAATTAAAAACCAAAACTGAATATTAAGGAATAACAAACGACATTATCTTGTAATACAGTTAGAATAAAAACTAAATAACAATGAAGAAATAAAAATGGCCAATAATTACATGTTAAACCCCTCGCTGAAAGAGACCAAGAATAATGACATGCTTCACAAAATAAAGAATTGCAATATCTAAAAAATACGCAACTCACTGCACAGAATCAAAATATTTGCAAATAGTCACAATTAAATGTGTATAACTAAATTCAAATAATTCACTACAACCTTGAAGGCCTCACGACAGTGCTGAATAGAGGAAATGATTCAAATAAATCCAGGGAAGTTGTTGTGTAACCAGCTCCAAAAATAGAAGAAAAGAGATGTCAACGCCTTAGAAATAAGCCACTTCGAGGGGGCAACCTCCAATACATTACATAAATGAACAATTCTTGGATGATCCAATTTATAAAACCTCCTTTCTATATATAGGAGTCCATGGGGCCATAATGTAATCCTAGTGGGCCACAATGTAATCCTAGCCGACCTAACAATAATAATTTAAGGGCACAATAATAACAAAATGGGGGTTACAAGGGTACAATAATAACAATAAGGGGTTACACTAACAATAATAAGGGACTATACTAGTAATATAGGGACCTAACATGCCCCTCTCCTTCAAAAAAAGTGTTGTCCTCAACGCTTGAGTAGCTCTGGGTGCTTTTGTATAAAATTCTCTTCCTCCCATGTAGAATCTTCAGTGGGTAAGTTCTTCCACTTGATGAGATACTCTGAAATTGATCGATTCCGTAGATGTCGAGTTCTTGTTTCCGTGACCGCTTCCAGTTCCAATATGATTTTTCCTTCCTCATCAAGTTCTAGAAATATTGTTTGAACTGGAAGATTTTCACCTATAACCTTCTTTAAGCACGAAACATGGAAAACTGGATGTACTCGCGAAGAAGCAGGAAGCTCCAATTTGTATGCCATAGCACCAATCTTTTGCAACACCTTGTAAGGACCATAGTACTTTGGCGATAATTTATTATCCTTCTTAGCTTGCTTGAGGGACATTTGTTTATATGGTTGTAGCCGTAAAAATACCCAATCTCCTACATCAAAACTTCTCTCGCTGCGATGTTGATCTGCCTGTTGTTTCATTCGATTTTGTGCCAAACTCAGGTTATCCTTTAAGAGTTGGAGAACTTCTTGTTGATGCTCGATGTGATCTTCCACTGCTTGAACCTTCGAATTTTCCCTTAAAGATGATGTGATGGATGGTGGATGATATCCATAAAGTACCAAAAATGGGGTCATTTTTGCTGCAGAATGGAAGGAAGTGTTATACCACCATTCAGCAAGAGGTAACCACTTGACCCATTGTGTTTTTTTATCAGATACAAAACAACGAAGATATCCTTCCAAACATTTATTTACTATCTCAGTTTGACCATCAGATTAAGGATGATAAGATGATCTATGAGCTAATTGAGTACCCAAACAAGAAAATAACTCCGTCCAAAAATTTCCAGTAAAAATGGGATCTCTGTCGCTCACAATAACCCTTGGGCTTCCATGTAGCTTTTGAATTCTATCCATAAATGTAGTAGCAACTGTACTTTCTTTTAATGGATGAGATAATGCACAAAAGTGTGCATACTTGGTAAGTCTATCAACTACCACCATGATGACACTCTTTCCTTCGGACTTAGGTAAACCTGTGATAAAATCCATTGAAATCTCCTCCCAATGTTGACTTGGAATGGGTAAAGGTTGTAGAAGTCCCGGGGTCTTAATTGTTTCCAATTTATTTTGCTCACAAACCAAACATTCCGCCACAAACTTTTGAATATCAGATTTAAGGCCATCCCAAAAAAATTCTTTCTTCACCCTGTGGTAAGTTTTTAAAAATCCTGAGTGTCCTGCTAAAGGAGAAGTGTGCAATTCCAGAAGAATATTTTGTTTTAGTTGGGAATTCTTACAAAGATATAAGCGATATTTGTACCATAAGGAGTCATTTTTCCAACTAAATGTATCAGATGTACTAGGATCTTGCTGCAACTTTTGAATGAGTGTCCATACATCTTTGTCCTTCTTCCATTCATCTCTTGCTTCGGTTATCCAATCTGGTTGGATAATAGAATGGCACAAAGCAATGCTTCCACCTCTTCATTCTTTCTTGAGAGTGCATCTGCAACAACATTAAGCTTTCCTTTTTTGTAGATTATTTCAAAGTCATAACCCAACATCTTTGTGACCCATTTTTGCCGCTCTTCTGAAGATAGTCTTTGTTCCAAAAAGTGTTTAAGACTATCATGATTAGTTTTTACCTTGAAGTGTCTTCCCATTAGGTAAGTTCGCCATTTCTTTAGTGCATGCAACATTGCTAACATTTCCTTCTCATAAATAGGTTTCTGTAAATACTTTCCTTTGATTGGACGACTTTCAAAAGAAATGGGTCTTCCTTCCTACATTAAAACCGCACCAATTCCATTTCCTGAGGCATCACATTCCACAATAAAGGTTTTTGTGAAGTCTGGCATAGCTAAGACCGGTGCTAGGCACATTGCCTCTTTAAGACGTTCAAAGGCCTTAGTTGCTTCAAGAGTCCATGAAAATGCATCTTTCTTCAATAATGTTGTTAGAGGTGTTGTTATTCTCCCATAATTCTTAACAAACTTGCGATAATACCCTGTTAACCCGAGAAATCCTCGCAACTTCTTTATGGTTGTGGGGACTTTCCATTCCTTAATGGCTCTAATTTTGTTAGGGTCTACTTTAACACCCTCGTGAGATACAATATGACCCAGATATTCCACCTCTTGTACTCCAAAGAAACATTTGGATTTTTTTGCATATAATTGTTTCTCCCGCAATAGTTTGAGCACCCTGTCAACATGTTCAACATGATCCTTCCAAGACCTGCTGTAGATTAGTATATCATCAAAAAATACTAGCACAAATTTTCTAAGGAAGGGTTTGAAAATGGAATTCATCAACCCTGAAATGTAGAAGGTGCATTGGTAAGGCCAAAAGGCATGACCAAAAATTCATAATGACCCTCATGAGTTCGAAATGCTGTTTTTGGAATATCTTCATTCCTCATTCTAATTTGATGATATCCTGAACGAAGATCCAACTTGGTAAAATAAATTGCTCCATGTAATTCATCCAATAATTCATCAATCACAGGAATGGGAAATTTGTCTTTAATGGTGAGCTTATTGAGCTCCCTATAATCCGGACACATTCGCCATGATCCATCCTTCTTTTGTACCAATACTACAGGAGCAGAGAAAGAACTTTGACTAGGTTGAATTATACCAGCCTCTAACATTTCTACAATCATACGTTCAATTTCGCTCTTTTGGAAGTAAGGATATCTATAAGGCCTGATGTTTGAAAGAACACTTCCTGGAATCAAATGAATAGCATGATCATGATCACGAATAGGTGGGAGTCGTTTGGGAGTTTCAAAAACCTTGGAATGATTGTCCAAGACTTGTTGGAGATCTGCAAAAATAGATGATTTTGATGTGGAAACTTCTAGTGAGCATAATTGTGTAATTACGCCTCGTTGTTCTTTATTTAGAAGCTTTGTCATGACATTAGATATTATTATCCTTCCCGACTTCCCTTCAATGCCCCGTAATTCGACTTCCTTTCCTTCTGAAAAAAATTTCAAGAAAAGTTCTTGAAAATTAAAAGCTACCGTCCCCAAAGATTGTAACCATTGTACTCATAGGTCAACATCAACACCTCCCATAGGAATGGAAAGCATTGGACTAGTCAATACATATTCCCCCATGGTTAGCTTGATATTATGGCATTTTCCAGAGAAATTTATAGTTCCTCCATTTGCAACCATCACTTGACATTCTGGTGCTGGGTATAGGAAACAATTTAATTCCTTGGCTACCTTACAATGAATAAAATTATGGATGCTACCTGAATCAATCAACACTATTACCTTTTTCTTCTTGATTTATCCTTCTATCTTAAGAGTTTGAGGAGTGGTAATTCCTGCCAGTGCATTACACGATATGGTCGGATGCATTTCTTCCTCTTCTAGGGTTGGTTCCTGGTGTATATCCTCTTCTTGTTCATTTTCTTCTTCCTCTTCACAATCTATGTAAAATAATTTCTTCTCAGCACACTTATGACCTTTAGTGTATTTGCTATCACAACTGTAGCAAAGCCTTTTTTCTCTTTTTTCTTCCAATTTTTGTGGTGTCAACCTTGTAGGTTGTTGAAATCTAGGAGTAGCAACACTTCCCTCTTTATAGAAGTGAGTGGTAGGCTTCCTTGTCGCCATAATTTTACATTCAATTTTTCTTGCCAACCTGAATGTCTTCTCCAATGAATCAGGTTGCAAAATGCGAACTTCATGTTGGATGTTATCCTTTAAAGTACCTATGAAGAGATCAATCCCGTGTTCCTCTGGAATATCAGTTACCCTTATATTCAATTTTTGGAAGTCCTCAATGTGCTGCCCCACTAAACCCTTTTGTTTGAGATTTATCAATTGGCTAAAGAAGGTGTTTCTCTTTGTATCCTCATAATGTGCTATCATTTCTTCCGAAAAAATTGACCAAGTGACAATTTTTTTATGGGAGCAAAGCCATCGATACCATACAAATGTATTTTGTTCTAAATGTAAAGTTGCAATGCGTAGCTTTTGTGTGTTTTGCACATTATGGAGATCAAAATATTCCTCCATCTGTAGTATCCATGTTACAGGATCGTTCCCATCAAACTTCCTCATATCCATTTTTGGAATATGGTGGTTCTTCCCGCCAACATTAGAGTTTATGAAATCGCGATTAAAATTTATTTTGTTCTCATCATGAGGTTCTTCTACTATATTTTCACCATTAGGAAACATTTATTGTATCAACTTGGTCAAACCTTCGATGTCTGCTTTTAGACCATTCTTCATGTTTTTCATGTTGTTTTCCATGTTGTCTTTCATGTCATCCATCTTAGCTTCCACGCCATCCATCTTAACTTCCACGCCAGCTTCCATGCCATCCATCTTAGCTTCCACGCCTTTCTTCAAACCATCCATATTCTCTTCCATGCCTTTCTTCAAAACTTCCATTTCATTTTTTGTTGCTCTTTGCGAGAGTGAAATTTGTTGCACTTGCTCTTGTAATTTTGATAGATCATGTTGCAATTCTTCATCTTCATGAGTCATAGTAGAGCCTTCTCAAGGCTTAATGGGTGTTGAATTATTTTTACGGTGCATATTTTAGAACCCAATACCGATATCTATTCTACAATATGCCCTTGGAATCAATTCAAATTGATTCTTCAAACAAGACTTATGCAATTCGGAAAAAAATACACACCTTTTTCTTGCTTTTGAGGAGCTCGATATTGAAATTGGATTATCTTTGTGATTGCAGCACTTCAATATTTGATTTTCGGTACCAACGTAGCCCTCTGAATTATCTTTCGAATGCCACAGGTCTGACCTGATTTGGATTCTCCAAGACAAAGTTGTGTCCAATCTCCCATAATGACCTAATTATGGACTGGTTCAATAGAGTGAACTTGTACGACTTGCTACGTGTCACTGTTTCATCCTTCGTCTCTGAAATTGATAGCAAAGAAACTACAGTCCATGTGATTGTGACCACTTTTTACGGTACTCCAATCCGATGCCCAGAGAGAGAGTTATTGAAATTTTCCCACGATCACCTTTTTGAGATGAAATTCAGGAGCCTGAAAAAGCACTACCTTCCACAGATCATATCTCCAAAATATTGCGAACCAAGCTCTGAAATTTTTTGACGAATTTCTCAGGAGTTTCTTGCTGCCTGACCCTAAGATTCTGAACCTTGCCATTCAAAAAAGTTATAGCGAAAATTCCACGATGACCTGTTTAGGAGCTTGAAAAAAGACCTAACTTCCACAGATGATATCTCCGAAAATATTGCGAACCAAGTTCTGAAAGTTTTAGAAAATATTCCTCGGGATTTCAGCTTCACACCCTAAAAATTTCAGCTTCTGAAACTTCGTAGAAAAAAATTTATAGCGAAAATGCCACGATGACCTGTTTGGAGCAGCGAAACCCTAGAATCCAAAGCTCCGATACCAAATGTTGTGTAACCAGCTCCAAAAATAGAAGAAAAGAGATGTCAACGCCTTAGAAATAAGCCACTTCAAGGGGGAAACCTCCAATACATTACATGAATGAACAATTCTTGGATGATACAAATGAACAAAACCTCCTTCTATATATAGGAGTCCATGGGGTCACAATATAATCCTAGCCGACCTAACAATAATAATGTAAGGAGCACAATAATAAAATGGGGGTTACAAGGGTACAATAATAACAATAGGGGTTACACTAACAACATAAGGGACTATACCTAGTAATATAGGGACCTAATAGAAGCTATTCAGGGGCTTGTCGTAAGCAATCTAAATTCCACACTTAATTAAATATAAGACGAGAGAATTTAACTCTAGACATTCCAATAGAAAAAAAAAAAATAGAACCATGCAAGGCCATATTCGAGTAACTTAAAAAATATCAATAAAACTGATAGTTTTGAAATGGTTAAATAAAACCTTATGACATCTCTCAGTTATTAGGGTCGTCGACCTATCTTTCGGTCTAACCCAACAAGAAATAGTTAATTTCTTTTAGAATTTTTTTTTTAGAATGAAAAATTAAGTCCCCCTAGCCGAGCCAATAAAAATAGCAACTTGGGGACCAGTATGATTTTTCACAAGCCCTTCTAGTAGTTATGAGTAGTTAAAATAAATGTAAACATTAGCATCGAATACATTAAAATATGACATATAATTATAAGCAATCATAGAAGGTGATAGTTTGCACTGACCACTAGAGTAGTGGTTCTTAATTAGAAAAAACTCGAAATTAAGGAATAACAAAGGGCATTCTCCTGTAATACAATTCAAATTAAAACTAAATAAAAATGAAGAAACAAAATGGATACATAATAATTACATGTGAAAACCATCGCCGAAAGAGACTAACAATAACAAAATACATTATGAAATAACGAAATGTGATATTTAAAAAATATAAAACTCACTCACCGAGTCCAAACAGTTGGAAAAATTTGAAATTGATTATGTATAACTAAATCCAAACCATAAATCACTATAGTCTACAAGGCCTCACATAAGTGCATAATAGTTGAAAATAATAAAGTCAGCTGCAACTCTATGCAGGAAATGGAGTACAACAGGGGAAGAGGTTCAGTGCACACCATGGTGTATTCAACAGAGTTTAAATGAAGCTGTAAGGATTTTTTTTATTTTGATTGGCAGCAGCCACCGTAGCAGGAGCATTGAAGGATTCGTGGTTTAAACCATGCAACAACAGAGTTTATTAAAAACAGGTTTATTGGGCATAAAAGCCCTCACCAACCGCAGAAGCATTTTTATTCCTGCGCCCAGTATTTTTGAATTGAGTGGGCCCCATTTTCCAATGTAGCACAACATGGACCAATCAGTCTTCATCATTATATCGCTCATCGCACTTCACCGTCCGCATCGCAACAATGGTCCATCGCTGAACCTGCGATGCAATGTGGTCCCCACCAGCCATCGCAACATTGCAACATCGCATGTCGCCAAAGTCTTTTGTTTTTCTGTCTGCCCCATAAAATTGCCGATGCGATATCGCTGATGTCATAGCATCGCACATCGCATATCGCTTCGCCAAAGTTCTAAGCCGTCCGCAGCACCGCTCGTCTGCCGATCGCCGATGCGCCGATGTGAAGCCGGTCCCACTGCCAACTCAGCCAACACGTAGACCAATCGTGTTGTTTCGCGTTGATTTTTGCCATGATGTCACTTTCACCTTTTGTTACGCGAAATTTTTATGGAATCCTATTCATATCCTGTTTGAGTTCCGTGTGCCCTAGCAATCAACCAATCACAGGCCGTTCGCATTAGTTTTAGGCTTGGTGACGTAATCCAGTTTTGTAACACGAATTTGTTTACAATTTTCTTTATTGAAGTTTGAGGTCCGGGTTCATTATGTTATAAAACGTCACGCGACAAAGGCTTTAGACCTTAGCTCCAATATATATATATATATATATATAACGACTGTAATTAATATATATATATATATATATATATATATACATATATATATTCCATAATCTTCTTTTTTTTTTTTTTTGCGCCATATAAATGAAAAATCCTGTAGGCTTAATGTAATGCAGTGTGTATATTCCGTGCCCGAAGGAAAAAACAAAAAAACAGAGCACTGTATGTGCGTATTGAGATAGAGAGACATTTTATTTTGAGAGCATTGTGTTTTGTAGCAGTCATATATAGTTTTTTTTTGTAATCCCTCTGGAAAAGGAAGACATCAGTTTGTAATAGCATTGTTTCATGTTTAATGAAAAGCATTTTATGCCATCTCTATCTATCAGAAATTTTTTTTTTTGCATTTCTCTGTGTTGTAGAGGAGAACTCTTTATTCGCCATGTGTGTTCTGAAATCATCAGAAATTCCAACATGGTATCAGAGCTAGTCCAGGCTCTTTGAAGGATAGTAAAAGAAGCTGAAGCATGGATTTGTTGCAGTATTTTTCTAGCAGAGTTAAGGCTCAGCAACAGTTCATGAATTTCAGAAAGAAAAAAAAAACAGAGTTTTGTTTTGTTTAAAAGAGTGCAGTCCTGAGAGAAAAAGTTTGTCTTTTAAAGAGGGAAAGACAGTTTGTTTAAAAAAAAAAACAGTCAAGTTTATTACATAGTTCAGTGTGCTAAGTCATGGTAGAAGCCAGAATAAGCATGAGTATTGAAAATACTCAGCTCCCACAGTTTAATGGGAAGAACTATGATTATTAGGCAATCACCATGAGAGCCTTGTTTTCCTCTCAAGACTTATGGGAGCTTGTTGAAGATGGTTTTGAAGAACCAACATATGAAAATGCCTTTAATGCCTTAACACAGGCAAAGAAAGATTTGTTGAAGAGTAATAGCAAGAAGGACTCAAAAGCCCTCTTATATCTCTATCAAGCAGTACATGAGAGTGTGTTTCCAAGGATAGCAAAAACTAAGAGATCCAAGGATGCATGGGATACCCTCCAGATTGCCTATCAAAGTATGGAGAAGGTGAAGACAACAAAGCTACAATTGCTGAGGAGATATTTTGAAACTCTCTATATGAAAGATTCTGATAACATAGACTCATTCTTCACACATGTGATTGGGTTGGTTACCCAGATAAGGTCTCATGGAGAGACACTTGAAGAAAGAAGGATTGTGGAGAAAGTGTTGAGGAGCTTACCCTTAAGGTTTGATGTGATAATCACAACCCTTGAAGAGACAAAGGATATCTCAAAATTTTTAGTTGATGAACTTCATGCATCACTGATGACACATGAACAAAGATTGGGTAGAAATGCACACTCATCTTTGGAGCATGCCTTCAAGACCCAAATGTCCTTTGGAAGAGGAAGAGGTCAAGGCAGAGGAAACAACAAAGGAAATGGAAGAGGCAGAAGCCAAAACAGAAGAGGAAGAAACAACCCTGCAAGTGGAAGGGGCAACAATCAAAATCAGAACCAAAGCCAAGGCAACAACCAGCCTGGTGGAAAAAATCAAGCACATGGACAAAGGTATGACAAATCTCAATTCCAATGTCATTACTGTAAGAAGTATGGTCATTATGAAAATGAATGTAGGAAGAAACAGAGTGACATGGGTAATAGACCCAGTGCTAATTTTACAAAAGAAAATATCAGTCAAGATAAGTTGTTTCTAGCATGTAATATGGCAAAAGAAAAGAATGAGGATATATGGTTTCTAAATTCAGGATGTAGCAACCATATGACTGGAAACATTTCCATGTTTTCCATGTTAGATGAAAATGTAAAGTCTCAAGTTACATTGGGGATAGACAGTAAGGTCTCTGTCATGGGAAAAGGCAGAGTAGGTGTCTTGACAAAGAAAGGAGAAAATAAGAGCATATCTAATGTATATTATGTACTAGGTATGAAATGTAATTTTTTAAGCATTGGACAGCTCATACAAAAGGGCTACAATGTTTTCTTTGAAGACGATGTATGCACCATCATGGATAAACCACCAAGAAAGCAATGCATTGCACAAGTGAAGATGACAAGGAACAGAATGTTCCCTCTCAAAATGAGAGCAGATTTGAAGAAAGAAGATGAAATGGTAGTAGTGAGACAAGAGACATTCCAAAGAGAAGCAAAAGATGAAAATTGGTTATGGCACTTGAGATTTGGACATCTCAACTTTGGAGGACTAAATTTGATGCATAGAAAAGGAATGGTAAGGGGATTACCATTGATTGAGAAACTGGACAGAGTATGTGAAGGCTGCATCTTGGGAAAACAACACAGAGAAAGCTTTCCATCAGGAAATAACATAAGGGCAAAGGCACCCTTAGAAATTGTCCATTCAGATTTGTGTGGACCAATGCAAACACCATCACTTGCAAGTAGCCATTATATGCTAACTTTTATTGATGATTACACAAGGAAAACTTGGGTTTATTTCTTTAAATATAAAAGTGAAGTGTTTAAAAAATTTGGTCACTTTAAGGCACTTGTTGGGAACCAAGGTGGGCAGCATATTAAAGTTTTAAGGACTGATAGAGGAGGTGATTATATCTCGAAATAATTTTTGCGTTTTTGTAGAGAAAATGGCATACACAAGAAATTTACAGAAAGGTACACACCGCAGCAAAATGGAGTTGCTAAAAGGAAAAATAGAACAATCATGGATATGGTAAGAAGTATGTTGAAGGAAAAACATTTGCCAAATGAGTATTGGGCTAAAGTTATACATTGTGTAGCATACATCTTGAATAGATTCCCAACCAAAGTAGTAATGAACAGAGTTCCTGAAGAAGCATGGAGTGGCATAAAACAAGGTGTCACCCACATGAGAGTTTTTGGTTGTGTGGCTTATGCACACATTCCAGATCAGCTAAGGAAGAAGTTGGAAAGTAAGGGGGGGAAGTGTATTTTTATTGGATACAGTGAGGAATCCAAAGCTTATAGGTTGTATAATCCATCTACCAAGAAATTTATTGTGAGCAGAGATGTTCAGTTTATTGAAGAAGAAGCTTGGGATCGAAGCATTGAGAAAACAGTCAATGTAAAGAGTTGTTTGTCTCATGATGAAAATGAGGAATAGATGGCTGAAATACATCCATCATTAGCACCACTACCTCCACCAACACAAGGACAGCAAGGGACACCACAAGTTGGAGTAAGAACACCCTTGAGAAGAAATGAGAGTGCTTCTCCAAGCACACCACAAGGAGCTGACTTGAGTTCTTTTTCAAGCACAAGTACACCAAATGAAAGAGGAACTAGATTCAGAAATTTAAGTGACATTTATGAGCAAGAGGCAGCAAATGAAGGTATGAACTCTTTATTTTCTTTATATTGTCATGTAGATGATCCTATTCATTTTGAGGAAGCTATAAAAGATAAAAAATTGATAGATGCTATGGATGAAGAAATTAATGCAATAAAGAAAAATAAAACATGGGATTTGGTTGAACTCCCAAAAGGTAAGGAAGTCATTGGAGTGAAATGGGTCTACAAGACCAAAAGCAATGTTGAAGGTAAGATTGAAAGGCACAAGGCCAGACTTGGTGTCAAAGGCTATAAGCAGCAACATGGAAGGGATTATGAAGAAAATTTTGCACCGGTTGCAAGAATGGAAATAGTGAGAGCAGTGATGTCCATAGCAACACAACAGAAATGGAAATTTTACCAACTGGACGTAAAATCGACATTCCTAAATGGAGTATTGATGGAAGAGGTTTATGTTGAACAACCTCTAGGCTATGAGAAAAAGGGCCAAGGGCACAAAGTTTGCAGATTGAAGAAAGCTCTTTATGGGCTAAAACAAGCACCAAGATCATGGTACAGTAGGATAGATTCCTATATACTGGAGAATGGGTTTGAAAAATGTGAAGGAGAACCCACATTATACATCAAGGAGAAATATGGTAAGATGCTGATTATTTCCTTATATGTTGATGATGTGATGTTTACAGGTAATGATGATTACCTCATTGAAAATTTTAAAACAGTCATGAAAGATGAATTTGAGATGACCGATATGGGATTGTTGAAATACTTCTTTGGAATAGAAGTAGAGAAAAATGAAAATAAGATTTTTATTTCTCAAGCTAAATATGTAAATGAATTTTTGGAGAGATTTAACATGCAGGATTGCAAGGAAGCAATTACTCCCACAGTAATGGGATTGAAACTCAGCAAAGATGACAGCAGCAAAGATTTCGATCCTAGTTTGTACAAGAGCATAGTTGGCAGCCTTATGTATTTGATTGTAACTAGGCCTGATGTTATGCATGTTGTTAGTTTAATTTCTAGATTTATGGAAAGGCCAAAGGAGGCACACTGGCAACCACCAAAAATAATTCTAAGGTATGTGAAAGGAACTAAAAGGTATGGAATTCTATATACCACTTCAGAAAATTCTGAATTCATTGGATATACTGACAATGATTGGGCTGGAAGTATTGATGACCGGAAAAGTACCTCTGGTTATGTTTTTCATATGGGTTCATGAGCCATTTCATGGGATTCTAAAAAACAACCAATTGTGGCATTATCTACAGCAGAAGCAAAGTATGTGCCAACTACAGCAGTAGCATGTCAAGTAGTTTGGATGAGAAGAATATTGAGGAGTTTATGTCGAGAACAGGTAAAAGGGACAATGATTTATTGTGACAATAGCTCAGCCATAGCATTGTCAAAGAATTCTGTGTTTCATAAAAGAACTAAGCACATAGATGCAAAGTTTCACTGCATCGAGAAGTTAGTGAACAATGGAGAAATTTTTCTGAAACATTGCAGAACAGAGGAGCAGTTCACAGACATTCTGACAAAGCCATTGGGGCAAAAGAGTTTTGAATATTTGAGGAAATGCTTGAATATGACAGATAACCTAGCAGCTGAATTTAAGAGGGAGTGTTGAAAATGTTAAATTCACCTGCAAACCCTGTGCAGGAGAATGAATGAGAAGTACAAATAGGGGCAGAATGGGTTGAGTGCACACCATGGTGTATTCAATAGAGTTTAAATGAAACTGTAAGGCGTTATTTGTTTAAAGGGCCACAACCACTATTGCAGAAGAAAATTGAATGTTTTGTGTTTAACCCACGCAACAACAGAGTTTATTAAAAACAGTCTTATCGGGCGTAAAAGCCCTCACCAACCACAGAAGCATTTTTATTCACGTGCCAAGTCTTTTTGAAATGAGTGGGTCCTATTTTCCAGCACAGCGCGACGTGGACCAATCAGCGTTCATCGCTATATCACTCATTGCACTTCACCGTCCGCACCGCAACAATGGTCCATCGCCGAACCTGCAATGCAATGTGGTCCCCACCAGCATCGCACATCGCATATTTCTTCGCCAAAGTTCTAAGCCGTCCACAACACTACTCATCCGCCGATCGCCGATGCGCCGATATGAAGCTGATCCCACTGCCAACTCAGCGAGTATGTAGACCAATCGCGTTATTTCGCGTTGATTTTTGCCATGATGTCACTTTCACCTTTTGTTACATGATTTTTTTATGGAATCCGGTTCATATTCTGTTTGAGTTCCACGGGCCCCAACAATCAGCCAATCACATGCTATTCGCGTTGGTTTCAGGCTTTGTGACATAATGCAGTTTTGTAACGCGAATTTGTTTACAATTTGGTTTATTGAAGTTTGAGGTCTGGGTTCATTATGTTATAAAACGTCGCGCGACAAAGGTTTTAGACCTTAACTCCAATATATATATATATATATATATATATATATATATATATATATAAAACGATTGTAATATATATATATATATATATATATCGATTGTAATATATATATATATTATAAACTATAAGTTTATAATATATATACATTTTCCATCAGTTTTTTTTAATTTTATTTACTGCGACATATAAATGAAAAAGCCCATAGGCTTAATGTAATGCAATGTGTGTATTATGTGCCCGAAGGCAAAAACAAAAAAATAGAGCATTGTATGTGTGTATTGAGACAGAGAGAGATTTTGTTTTGAGAGCACTGCGTTTTGTAGCAGTCATATACAGTTTTTTTTTGTAATCCCTCTAGAAGAGGAAGACATCAGTTTGTAATAGGATTGTTTCATGTTTAATGAAAATAATTTTATGCCATCTCTGTCTATCAGAAGAATTTTTTTTTTCATTTCTCTGTGTTGTAGAGGAGAACTCTTAATTCTCCCTGTGTGTTCTGGAATCATCATAAATTCCAACATATAACTAAATCCAAACCATAAATCACTACAGTCTACAAGGCCTCACATAAGTGCATAATAGATGTAATAATTCAAATAAATATACGGCGATTATTTAGGAGTTTGTCGTAAGAAATATAGATTCCACTTTTAATTAAACCTAAGATAGGAGGAAATAACTCCAAAAAATTCCAAAAATAGAGCAAATGGGATTGAATAACCCGGATCAGAAGGATGCAGGGAGTTCATCTATCGACCCTTAAAAACCCATGTCCTAGCGTATTCATATTTGAGGAAGGGACGAGAAACCCACCAGCACAATCATCAGAACAGAATAAATGGTGTACCAGTTCTATGAAAGATTAATAATAATAACCTAGAAGAAAAATTAGGTGGAGTGCATGAAAAAAATGGCTACCATTGGCAATCTGGGAACTGCGAAATCCAACCTACCATCCAAAAGGGCAAACATTAACTTTGATAGGGTAACTGTAAACATTCTATGTATGCTAATTACCAAAAAATGGTGAAATGAAACTATTACCTGCTCATTTTGGAGTATGACTGGCATTCCATGTCAATGTGAGCACGTCTTCCCATGAAAAATTGGGTAGAGGGGGGGTTGTGTTAGATAAAAAAAAAAATAGAAAAACATAAATAGAACCGAACTGTAATCTCTATAACCATAGATATTTACCACAGAAAGTTTGGATGATTCCCCTACATCTAGGCAAGAGAGAACCAATCTGTAAGAACTATTGCAGAGCCCTTCTTTCCCACACCATGCAGAGTGAAAATTATGTAGTATCTCGCCAGATAAATTTGGTGGTTATCTGAACCATTTGGAATTAGGAAATACGTCGAATCAAACACTTGTGAGATCTATGGTGAAGGGATTTACAGGTATGCCCACCTAGGGTTAGGGAGAATCTGAGGTCGTGGTAGTTGTGCGATGAGATCAATACCAGATGGCACTCGACCCATCAGTCCAGCTTTGTCCTGTTTCTTTATAAAATTATACTAGCAATTACACCATCAGCAAATGTTGCAAAAGAAACGCCGTAAGATTTTTAAAGAGATCCAATAGTTGCTAAGCAAGATATGTGTATTTAAATTGATGTCTATCTTATTCTATCTTATTATATCAGTGCGCAGCCTATCAATCCCTGTACCACAAATTCAAGACCAATCACTAAATGAGGTCAATTAGGCTGCCCAACATTCAACAGATCCCAACTTAAACATATTGAACCAATCACGAAATCAAGAAATAAAGATGCAGGACCTACCTCTGTTGCAACAACAATTTCATAGAAGTCATGCAAGATCATGTTTTCCATAAGCTTAGTGTTAATAACAATAGGTTTTCCAATAGTGAGTTTCCTTGTCTTATCAAATATAATGCATTCCACCTGTGCATAGTAATACATCCATTCCTCAATGAATCTCTTGTTTTAAAAGAACAACATAACCAAATTCCGAGGAATAATTATCTAATTCTAAACATACAATTCACATTAAAAGAAAAAAAATATATCTTCTTTCTTACTGTCTCACTGGTGAGAAGATCGTTTTTTCATCCAACATTAAGGCTGGCCCCAGCCTCAAGTCAACCTTGTTGAATAATAAATAAATAAAATAAAAAATAAAAAAATCTTGTACCAATCTATCACTTATATCACTTACTTTATGTGCACTCTCAATTGTATGAAAAAATATTGTGTTATGAAAGCCAAAATAAGGCAAGAATCCAACAGGAACCCAGATGGAGGAATCGCAACAACTCCAAAAACCATCAAATTTTCGTCGAAAAATACAGGCACAAGATGGCTATCAGACAAAGCAAAAATGCCAGAACTTGAACTGATTTGAAATGCAAAGGAATACAGGATAAGAATGACTGGTCTCTCCAATGGCCCAATAATAGAGGTTAGTAATCATAGGCAAGATATAATGACCAGATAGAACCAATGAGCGTGAACAATTTTGACAAACATTGAAGATGTGTTGGGCTTCATAGGGAAATCACGATTGATCAGGAAGACATTTCCATGAGAGCAGAGGAATACAGAATGGCTCATCAGTCAAAGCTCAATAATAGGTACCAGTAACTGGAGGCAAGAGATGTTTACTGGATACAACAAGTAGAAACAATTTCCACAAAAATTCAAAATTTGTTTGGAGACACAGGAAAAGACCACTGCACCGAGATCACAAAAGAGTAAATGAAAACATGGAGATCCATATCTAATTTCTACCCCTTGAAATCAAGCTTGTTGCAATCTTCATTTGTCATCAATCATCCGAAGCATGCAATAAGTTAAACAACTGTAGCACATGGCTAACAATGGCCCCATTCAGTCATATCACAGACACAAACCACATGACCACAATAAAGGCGTCTATATAAAAAGCTCTCTGTTTTCTTAAAGAGGTATTCTTCGGCTTTAAAATACTCGAATCCTGGTAAATTTCAAACTTCTGATCTCATAGCTCATTTTTATAGTTGAATGGAACAACATACAGCCCAACAATAAAGGTCAATATATCTACCAGAATGACTAAGTCAAGATCTTGACATTACTGGGGCCCCAATTTTAAAGAATGCCTAGAGAAAACTTGAGATTGCTGTGACTGCCATATTATTACATAGCAGGAATGTCATTATCTAAGAATTTTTTAATCACTAATATAATGTGTACACCTAATAAGCCATGTGACTGCCACTTTTTAACAATTTCTGGAGTGGGGATTGTTTATGCTAATTTTGAGGACCTGCATTGATTTTGATGGAAAATTTGAGAAAAGTATACTCATCTGAGGTATGCTATGTTCAAATGGGCTTAGAGGCTATTTATCTCTTATTTTGTGTCTGTTATCAAATTTGAATAAAAGAGGGGTGGATTGAACTAACGAATTCCAATAAAGAAATGTCCCATTGTGATTACACACGGTTGGATGGTGCCACTAAAGCTGGATGATTTACTTGGTAGTGTTGAACTTATGGTATGTTATGTTCAAATTGGCTTAGAGGCT